>JAYMTK010000181.1:0-27935 GCA_036897405.1 Pelargonium myrrhifolium | reverse complement strand
TTGAGATGTCATCTAGATAATACATGTGAAAATACATGTATTTACAATACATGGAAAAATACTTTTCCAAAAATTAATTGGTCTCCTAAAATTCAACTAATTTATTAACACACTTGGAATAAAAGATTAACATTTTAGCATTAGTCTAAAACCTAACCTCCTCTACATCCTACGCATGAATGGAATACCTTACCACCAAACCAACACCATGCATGATCAACCCACACATTTCTAAACCATCTCAATCATGATTCATGATCCGACCACCCATAAATGACGCATCAAACTCAATCCCACCTCATTCCACTACCTAGAAAACCTCGTACCCATAAAATATCGCCATGCAAACATGAATGTCCCATGCATGCATGCATGCACCACCTTTCTCCATGAGACACCATGCCATCCACGTCTCGCAACAAAGCTACTTCGTGCGGGCCCTACAACAACTGTGAGAATGACCACTCTTGCGGCTTGTTTGATACTCTCTTCTTCCCAAAATAAGTGTCTTGTTTCAAATGAATTTTTTTTTCACAAATTAAGTGTACATGTTCTTTTATTAAGAAGTTATTTATGCATGAATTGTCAATAATATTCTCATAATAAGTTAGTTTTCATTAGCACATAATCATGAGGATACTAGAGTAAATATACCACACTCTTAATTTTTCTCAAGATAGAAAGGAATACACTCATTTTGAGACGGAAGGAGTAACAATGTTCCTCGTATAAAGTTATATCGCTTAGAATAAAGCAACAACTTAAAAATAAGGATTAAACAATTTTGCCTCCCTTGGACTGAACACAATTTTCATTTTAACCCATGTCCTCAAACCTTACTTGTTCAGACCCCTGAACTACCAATTTTTTTTATCCTCACCATATAACCTGATGTAACAGGTAAACAACTGTCACGTCAGCAAATTGTCATGTTATGATTTATGAGTTAAATGATTTGTCCAGTTGGATTTGACGAAATTTTGATTTTAACTCGTAATATCAAATTTTGTTTATTCTAACCCTTGAACTTTTTTTTTATTCTCACCAAGCTCAAGCATTCAAGTATTCAAGGCACCAGCATTCAACATTTAAGAGTCAAAATTTTTTACACGAAGTATTCAAGGCACCAACATAAATCACTCAACAAAAATTACAAGAGCAAGAAAATTCAAGAACACAAGTTACAATCTCGGGTCTTGAAGGCTCTCCAACACTGGAACACAAGCCAAGCTCCGAGAAATGACCAAAGCCATGAGTACCTACACAAGAAAACAATAACGAAAAAAGTAAAAACAAGAGTCATGGCAAACCCAACATCCCGTCAACACCGGGACCAAGACGGCCAACCGAATAACAAAAGCACGAAACAAGTATGGGGAGCTCCCCGTTAGGGACCCCTGCGGTCGGGGGAAACCCTCTCATCGGAGACCCCCTTGGTTGGAGCAAGGACCGCCGCTAGATACCTCTCGGTCGGAGCAAGCCCTTTCGTCGGAGGTCTCTCTTTTGGACCAAGAACAAGACCCCTCACTGGCGAGGAGCCCACCAACCGACATCATGCCCTCTAATAATTGGCGATCAGAACCTAATTTCAGCAAGCCCCAAGACCAAAGAAAAAAAGAAAAGCAAGAGAAAACAAGAAAATACAAGACAAAGACAAAAGCGAAAGCTTACCTTAAGGTCCTCTGGTGGCGGCTCCGATAATGAGACCATAGCTCCAGGACAGGACGGTGGTACGGCGACAGCGGAAAGCTCCGTTGGTCGGAGGTCCGGCAAGCTTGGGTATGGGAGGGAAGTCTCTTTCCTTCCTTCCATCCTTCCAAGTTTCCTCTCTCATTCTTCTCTCTCTTTCTCTTTCTCTCTCTCTCTCTCTCTCTCTCTCTCTCTTTCAAACAAAGGAAATAGAGAGAAAAGAGATGAGATTGTGAATTATGGATGACCTCAAAATGAGCATCAATCCAATGCTCCTCATCCCAGCATAGCAAGATACTCCTCAAGTCAAGATCAAGCCAAAGTCAACGAGTCAACAAGTCAAAGTCAAAGATCAATGGTCAACGGCCCGGTCAAAAGACCCCGTCGAAAATAAAAGTTGCAGGATGTCGAGAGGGAAAGACCCGTGAAAATCCCGACGTTTTCTCACATATAAATAGCGCAAAAAACTCATCTGAACGAAACCACAGAAGACGACTCTTTTAATCCAAGCAACATTGATAATTTAATATTAATCGAAGTGGGGGGCAACTGATGCTACCCGAAAAATCATAAGTTCCAAGACAAATAAAAACACGACACGTGGCGCCCAAACGCCACGTAATCACCACAATGCGAGACTGTGTTCGCGGACTTGCTTCTGACACCCGACCCGATAACCTTATGCCCAGACCGTACCTTTGTGAACTTGGTCCCAAGATATCGAGGTTCCAACTTCATGAAGTGAGACGAGCTCCCCTTGACCCCATGGGAGGGGACGAGCACCCCATGAACCCTTGGGGGGGACGAACACCCCTTGATCCCAGGATGGGGACGAGCCCCCCTTGGTCCCAAGATTGGGACGAGCTCCCCTTGACTCTAAGATGGGGACGAGCAACCCTTGAACCCATGGGAGGGGACGAGTACCCCATGACCCCATGGGGGGGACGAATACCCCCTGGTCCCAAGATAGGGACGAGCTCCCCTTGAACACAAGATGGGGACGAGCACCCCTCGGTCCCAAGATGGGGACGAGCTCCTCTTGACCCCAAGATGGGGACGACCTCCAAGAAGAATAACGAGCACCATGGAAAACAATAAGCTCCCCATGGTCGCCATGGAGTGGAAGAGCTCTTATGGGGTTTTCAGGGGTGGACGAGCTTCACGAGACGAACAAGCTCCCACGAGGTCCCCATGAGGTAGACGAGCTCCATGAACAACCACGAGCAATGTGAGAGGCCTCGTCCCGAACCTCTTTCACGCACTCCACATCGACCGAAACAAGTGCACTAAGACATACATATCCGCGCACCCCACAGACCACCACTTTTATCCGTGAGACCCCTTCGTGCGGCCTCATGCACGCGTCTCAATATGCAGACTCCATATGCGAGACCCCTCCTTGCGGCGGCGGCCGCGCACCACCATCTGCAGAAGCCATTTGCAGAGCACCATCCGGATCCCATCCGAGCACCCATGTCTGTGTGCTACCATCTGCGAGCCTCATCGCACCATGCCTCGTCCACGAGCCCCCTTGCGTCACACCTCGTCAGCGTGCCACCGCGCACCAAGCCATTTGCACCTCATCCTCGCACCTTCGTCCACATTCCATCACCCGCGGCCTCGTTCGCGACCCATCCGCAGCTCCATCTACGGACACCCATTTGTGGCCTCGTCTACGCGACCCCATCCACGTGCCACGTCTACGACCTCATCCCATGGAGTACACGAGAATCTCGTCCCATGGGGTACACGAGAATCTCGTCCCATGGGGTACACGAGAGGCTCGTCCCAATTCTATCACAAGAGACCCTCAAGCGGGGTCCACTTACACCAAATTGGCCAATCACGCAACAACACGTGGCACCCTTGTTGAGCACTATATAAAGCTTTTCTTGGTAATAGGGGGGGATCCATATCTTGAGATTACTTAATCTCTCTAAGTTTTCTCTCTATAAAAGCTCTCTACCTTCCTAGTAATTCCGGCACGAGATTTCATTCTTATGCTCGAAGTGGTTTCCTGTAACCCCTCCGAGTCTCATCTTTATTTGGTGTGTTTGTCTTGCAGGACCTAGCATCCCATCCTAACTTGGATGAGAGAACTTGGACCCCATACATGTGATCATCGGACTTAGACTTAGAATATAGGGATAATTGCAAATACCCCCCTCAAATTTTGAACGATTTGCACATAAACCCCTTCAAGAATTTCCGTTAGCAGATAGCCACCCAAAGTTGCGCAGAACTGAATTCCGTTAACTTTTTCGTTAAATCTAACGGAAAAACATTCTCTTTCCTCACATGTCTTGCACATGACTTGCACATGACTCATTATTATTTTTAAATACCAATTATGCCCTTCTTCTTCATTTCATTCCAAGGTTAGAACACTTGAATATTCCGGCGTCGGAAACTTCAAGTGGTCGCTGAAAAATCCAAATATTTGCCGGAATTTGAGGTTTTTTGCCGGAATTTGTAATTATTTTTCATTTTTGTATAACATATTAACTTTTTTCTAAATTACATGTGTCTCCTAAAAACCTGCATATGAACAAACAAAAGCATCTCATTCCTCTCTAATTTTCTTGTCTCGCTTCTCTTTTGCAGCAGCAATTTAGGGTGTCTCCTTCCCAGTTTCTTCAACTTTCTTCTGCGGACACCCATCAATCTTCAATCCCAGAGTACAGGGCTCATGCAGGCGTCATAAAATCAGTTCATTCGATTTGATTCTTTTTTGGGGGTTTTTTTTTTATAGATAATGAATAATGGGTATGTGGATTTAAATTCCCCTGAATTTGTTTCGTCTTCGCCTGATCCAAGGCTTCGTGTTGTTTAATGAATGATGTAGAGATTAGGTTATCTGTTTTTGTTCATAATCTGTGATTGTTGCTTGGATTTTGATTTTTGGTTGTTTGATCGATGGTGTTCTTGGATTGTCCGTTGGAGTTTTGGAAAACTCCACCATATAGCTTTCAAATTATGGTATTTGTGTATTTTTTTATGTTTATGAATGCAAGTTAATCAAAGACACTATTTGGTTCTGAAATGCTACTCCTTTTCAATTGTTTGGGGATTTCTTGCTGATAATTGTTGGGAAAAACTACGGTAGTAGCATTTCAAAAAAAATACTCATTCTTTCGTGTTTGGATTAGGACTTTCATGAAAGAATTTTAGTCCAAATGATATCTATAATGATTATATGCTTGTGCATCTACTATTTTGGATCTTAGATTTAGCTAGTTTCTTGATTGTGAATGTTATATTGTTGCAGTGTTACAATGGACATACAATTTGTTCAATCTGTAAATCGAAGGTGCATAACCGGTGCCCCACATGTCGACAAGAGCTTGGAGATATTAGGTGTCTAGCATTAGAGAAGGTGGCCGAATCGCTCGAACTGCCTTGCAAGTATAGCTCATTGGGATGTCCCGGGATCTTCCCATACTACAAAAAGCGTAAGCATGAGGCTCAATGTATCTGCAAACCATACAATTGCCCTTACGCTGGATCCGATTGCCCTATTGTTGGGGACATCCCTTACCTCGTTACTCATTTGAAGGATGATCACAAGGTAGACATGCATAATGGCTGCACATTCAATCACCACTACGTTAAATCCAACCCCCGTGAAGTGGAGAATGCAACTTGGATGATTACGGTAAATATTTTTTTTTCCTTTTCACTTTTAGCTGTTTCTGTTCCACCTTTATCTTGATAGCCTTATTGCATGTGTGTGATCAAATACACATTTGGAAATTTTGAAGAAAGTATGATATGTGGAAACCTATGCTTGTATGTCAAAATTATTTTGACGGTAAGGATTTGAGAAATTATGTGTGCTTCTTATCACCGGCGACACGATTAGTAACTTTACTAGATTGTTCATGACAATCTTTTCTTTTTTGACCGATGTGAAAGTGATGACATTATTAGAGGACAGAAGAAATTTACTAAAAAGTACGTCCTGATGCATGAAGCTCTCACCATTGTGGGGCCTGGATAGAGTTATTTGTGTACGTAGCTTGATTTAAATCCTTCATCATGAGGTCATTAGACAACAACCTTACTGTTGCACCAAAACTCGTGACAACAGGAATTTCCTCCAAAACATATTGTAGCATGTCGTTGCATTGACTTGATTCAGCTAGTACGTGATATGTAGTTGAGCCTCGAGTGTCCTGTCAAGATTATCTTTGGAAGTTTTTGTTTTGGTGAGTGATTATCGCCTTCATTTCCTTCTTTTCAGGTCTTTAACTGCTACGGCCGTTACTTTTGCCTGCACTTTGAGGCCTTTCTACTTGGCGAAGCCCCAGTTTATATGGCATTCCTTCGTTTCATGGGCGACGAGATGGAAGCCCAAGCTTTCAGCTACAGCCTAGAGGTAGGAGGAAACGGCCGGAAAATGATTTGGGAAGGAACCCCACGAAGCATCCGGGACAGCAGTAGAAAGGTCCGGGAGATGCATGACGGTCTCATAATCCATCGTAACATGGCACTCTTTTTCTCCACGGGGGCTAAGAACGAGTTAAAGCTTCGTGTTACTGGACGGATATGGAAGGAACAAAAGAGACAAGATGCAGAATTTTGCGAACTAAATGTTTGTGGCTGAGGCATCTGTTGGGCCGTGCTATATTTTGATGCATAGCTGCCCGCCAGATGGTGAGAGTCTCGTGTACTGGGCCGTTCTTTATCTAGTTGCATTTCAGTGCCCGCTCGTTCACTCTCTCTCATACATTTTGTACGTACACTGAGGTAGCGTTTGGATTATGACTTTTGACCGTGAAAATGACTTTGAGAGAAGAAGTAGAAGCTCTTCGAAAAATTTAATCCAAATGCTACCTAAGTTTTTGCCTTGTTTGTGACTGTAGCTGTAGCCTGAATGTGGTGTATTGGAGTTGTGAAACTTGTATGGATACTTGGTGACAATGGTTCAATAATGAATATGCTGCTTATAAAGATCTCTCTCATTTGAATAGTACCAACTTATATCAGAATTTACTGAGCGCCTTAAACTGCTTGCCTCAATAGTTGGTGACAATATAGCTTAGAGTTCACAATTCATGTCGTAATTCGACATACAACACAAACAAGATACGAATTTGGCGTTTTTGGTTTTACACATCAATAATTGTGATCGTGTTGGGTCTTTAAAACAAGCATGAACGAATAAAACGCACACATTTTATGATTTTAAGGGTATAATTGTAAACTAATTATAATAACATGTTAAACGTATTATTGTTATTTTTTGATAGGATAATTAAATTTATTATTCACCAAAACTGAATGCCCGAAGGTTACAAGCTAGAGTACTTGAAACCCAAACAAGATAAAAGTACCAGAAATCAACAAAATGAAGCATCCAAAAACTGTAGGAAAAATAAACCAAGAGCCTAATTAAGCCAGACAAAATAGATCGAATGTGAGCACACAATCCCCCACTCACATCTATAACAAACTTATGTAAACCATAGAGATATTCACCCTCGTTAAGAAAAGTCCAGAAACCTGAGTAACTAATATTTGTACTAAGCCTCCTGCGATGCACTGGTCCTGATATGAGACCCGAGTAGCAAGGTGTACCTTTTGAGATGTAATACTCGTTCCTAACTGGTTGTAACCTTGTAGGACCCTCTCGTCCCACCGATTCAACCCGAGGCAATCCAACCCCGGGTAACCGGTAACTAGACGTCTCATTCTAACATCCAGACCCGGGACACTGAGTCCGTATATGTTGCCGAGCATCCAATCGCCTCCGCCTCTGTCCTCTTCCATTTTACCACCGGTTCTGATCCTCCCAGTGGTACCTCTTTTTCCGCCGCTCTCAAACTCTAGATCCGCCGCCTTTCATTCTTCCGAAATCTGTCATAAACCCTAGATGAACTCCCCTTCATCTATTTTTTCCTCTAGGCTCTCGCCGATTGATAACAATAGATAATGTCTTGTTAAATATGTTGGTTCTATCAAACAGAATGTGTTGGGTTGTGTTCTTGTCAACACGATCCATTTAGAACGTGACATATTCGGAATTTAATACGATTACAAAACGTGTCATGTTAAGTTATGTAATACACAATCAACTTTCAGCACGACACGTACACACAAATTGTCAGCTCTGATGTATAATAAATCATGAAAGTTAGGTCTTTCCACGAAATTATTGCTTAGAACAAAACAAAATAAATTAGGTTGCCCTTTTAAGCCTTGAGGGCCAATAACAATGTATATGGAATAGTTTAATCCTTTGTCAATTTTATATAAGCAATAGTTGATATGTATGAGCCAAAAGAGTAGTATATTAATAAAAGAAAATAGAATCAATCATACAATACAGATAGTACAACGTATAATTCTTGTGTGGGTAAAATGTATATCAGTTAACTGATATAAGCTTATATCAGTTATAGCATATATAATGTACTGAAGTGATGACACCTCATTTAAAATCACTTATACCCACCTAAGTGAATTTGGGGGAGCGGAGCGACCCGTCCGGATCCATGATTTTAAATGAGGTGTCATTACCTCATTGACTTTGTCATGTTATAACTGATATAAGCTTATATCAGTTAACTGATATACATTAAACTCTACTTGTGTACATATTGTGTTCGTATCATGATGAAAGTTCACTGTCTGATCTATGATCTAACACAAAACATTTAGTAATACACGACAAATAAACGGAGCGTGATAACTTAATACAATTGACACAAACAAAATCCAATACATTTTGCATAATAGAACCAACACGTTTAGCATGTTATTAATATTCATTTACAATTATACCTTTGAGTAACATGTCACAACACGACTAATTGATCGTTCGTACGTGTTTTGTGGCCCAACACGCGCAAAATTTTATCATCAAACGCGTTGAGTTTTTTCTATACGAGCACAACACGATTACAAAATGTGAGATTAAACACACAAATTTTACGTCGTCACAGCTCTATCTTAGATTATAGGGTTAATTACAATTTCATACCTTATACTATACCACATTTGCAATTCACTACCGTGAACTACCAAATTAACTTTTTACTACCTTATACTTTCATTCCGTTAACAAATAGGTCTGCCGAAAATTAACGGAAAACACCTCTAAGGCTATCATGTGAACTGCACATGTCTGAAATATTTTATAAATGACGAAATTGCCCTTCATAGTTCTAACATTTCACTACCATATATTTCATAGTTTTAACATTTTATTGCCATGTAACCAGAACAGTGAAGAGGTTGAAGATGAGTATTTTCGTCTTTTACCTACTTAATTGACGACATATTAACGACGGACCTATTTGCAACGGATTTGAAAGTACTAGGTCGTAAAAAGATAATTTAGTAGTTCAGGGAAGTGAATTGCACATAAGATATAATACAAGATATGAAACTGTAATTAACCCAAGATTATATCTTTCAAATACAAAATATTCATCTTTATTTATTGGGTAAAATGTATATAAGTTAAGTTATATCAGTTAAACTAATAAAGTGATGACACTTTATTTAAAATCATGGATCCGGACAGGTCGCTTGCTCTCACAAATTCACTTGGGTGGGTATAAGTGATTTTAAATGAGTTATCACCTCATTAGCTTTGCTAAGTTGCAACTGATATAACTTTATATCAGTCGACTGATATACATTTTATTCTTATTTTTCAAAAACTAAAAAAATCAGTAATCTTGATCCTAGACCACAAACTAGTCCATCAGTACAGGATTATTTCCCACAACGTTTAAAAAATATAGGGTTGGGAGTGACATATAGGAACTAATTGTTATGGTTATGGAAAATGATGAAACCAACACTTACAGACCCAGAAGCTGACTTGCCATCCAAGATGATTAATTGATTTAAGGAACAACAACAACAACAAGAAGATTTGTGGAAGTGATTGAGACCAAATGTTTTGAAGAAACAAACAAAAGCAACCAAACCCAGAAAGGTAAATCTAAAATCTCAACCCTCAATGCCATTTCATCACTTCATTCATGATTTTGTTGTTGTTGGATCAATCAATCTTCTGGGTTTTGTTTATTGGTAGCTTTATTTCACCAAAAACACAGAACAGAAACAAAAAAACTTTTAAGGGCAAATCTGGTTTCATGTATCAGATTGGGTTGAAAAATCATATGTTGGTTGGTTCTGGGTTGACTTAAAGTTTGTGTTTTTAGGGTTTTTTTTGGGTCCTCAGTTGTTGCTTGCATAGAAATGAGCTTTGTTTTTTCAATTCCCTCATTGGGAAGGAACTGTAAAATAAAGTGAAGTTTTGGCTATTTTTGTTTTAATTTGTAGAGCATTTCATCAAGTAGGACTTGACAATGATGCTACATTGGGCTCTGTTAAAACAGTTGGGTTTTTAGTAATTTCATGTTTTTGAAGAATCACTTGCAAGAATTTGGATTTGGCAAATTTGGGGTTTTCGGTTGATGCAATTTTTGTTGAGAAATGCCGGCCGAAACACGAGATCAACAGAGAAACCCTAGTTATCGTTTTGAAAATCAATCATAAGTTGAAAACTCTAGCTCCAAAAATAGAATAATGACCTAAACGCCTCCTCAAACGGCCTTGGGATGTGAAAATAAACTCGTTTCGTTTGAAATGTGTGAAATTTAGCCCAATCGTTGACATCTCTTTGAAAATCAAACATGAGTTGAAAACACTAGCTCGGAAAACAGGAGAATGACCTAAACGCCCCTCAAACGACCTTAGAATGTGGAAATAAAGCCGTTTCACTTGAAGTGTGTGAAGTGCTGAAATTTAGCCCAGTCGTATCACTTTGAAAATCAAACCTTAGTTGAAAACCCTAGCTCTGAAAATAAGAAAATGACCTAAACGCTCCTCAAACAGCCTTAGAATGCGAAAACAAACCCGTTTAGCTTGAAGTGAGTGAATTTTAGCCAAATCCGTTGACAACTTGACATCACTTTAGCGACTTGACGGTGCTCCATTTCCTGCATCAATTCAAGGGGTGATTGAGTATTAGATTTGTCCAATTCAATTTGTTTTCAGCTGCATCTCTGCTTTGATTCATTGGGAGTCAAAGAGACTAACAAACCGTTGTAGTTCACGTAGATTTTGTTTACGCTGAATCTTGTTTTGCCCTCCATATTTAACCTTCAAACGATATAGAACGAAAATTTCAGTCACGGTTCAAATATTTAGGATACGATTGTGCAGAAAATCTTAGGTGAATGCGGGTAATAACATCAGTTGCATAGCCATGAATGCTTTGATGAGATGCTTTTGCGGACACACTACAAAGAAACTTGGACATGAGGACCCGACCATTCTTGCTTCCGAAACTCCTTGTAAGTTATAAAATTTCATTTCTTTTATGTTCATGAACTCCGTGTAGTAGCATTAGTTCCACGAGCTATTGGTAAAAAATGCTGCAAGAACGAGTGAATTAGTGTATTTCGCCGCTGAAACTGAAAAGGATTAAATTTCCTTCTTTGGACAGTTACTGTGAATGAAGTCGAGGCTTTATATGATCTATTCAAGAAACTAAGCGGTTCGATAATAAATGACGGTCTCATCCAAAAGGTATAAAACTAGCATCTATTCAACGTTTTTATATTTATTGATTTGAATCGTAAAATATGTCTCAGGCGCTATCAAGTAACAACTAATTTGTTTTAATGTTCTTCGACCAGGAAGAGTTCCAGCTTGCACTTTTCCAAAACAGCGGAAAGCAAAATCTTTTTGCAGATAGAGTACGTATTATTTGCATTATTTACATGTCATTCACTATAAAGTAGCGTTTGGATTAAACTTTTTGAAATGGGAATGTAAATGAGTCTCCCATTCCGAAATGATTTTAGTGACCAAAATGCTACTTGAGTTCATTCCTTGTTCGGATCTTTTTGTACACCAATAACCAGCAAACAGATAATCGGGAAAGAGAATTATGTATCTCATCCGGCTCTTATTGTAGGTTTTTGATTTATTTGATGTTAAGCGCAATGGGGTTATTGAATTCGGAGAGTTTGTTCGATCAATAGGTGTCTTCCACCCAAATGCTTCTGAAGAAGACAAAATCGCATGTATGTTTCGTTGAGAACGTCTCTCTTTATTTTCTCTAACCTATACGCATATCATGTTAAACTTAGTTACAAACGAACCTTCTTGCAGTTGCGTTCAGATTGTACGATCTACGCCAGACTGGCTACATCGAGCAAGATGAGGTAAACAAACCACGTATGCCATGTTACAATTACGATATAACCTTTCGTCGCATATTTGACTCTTCTTTATATAAACAAACTATGTATGTCGTGTTCAGTTGAAGGAGATGGTATTGGCTCTTCTTAATGAATCGGACCTCACTCTTTCCGAGGATGATGTTCGCTCAATTGTTGATAAGGTATCGATTCGTCTACACATTTTTATACCTTCCTTGTATAGATAATTAATGTACGATCCACTTCAGACATTTGCAGAGGCGGATTCAAAAGGTGATGGGAAGATCGACCGAGAAGAGTGGAAAGAGTTTGTAGCGAAGAATCCTTCGATTATAAAGAACATGACTCTTCCATATTTAAAGTAAGTTCACAATTTCTCTACGTTCAAACATCGATTAACAACAATGTTATGTTATCTATTATCAATTTTTGCGAGTTTTAGTTATTTTTGTTTGGTTTTTGTTCTTCAGGGACGTATCGGTAGCATTTCCCAGCTTTCTGCTGAACACCATTGTCAAAGATTAGAAATATTTGCCAACAACACGCAAACAATAGGAGCTGTACATATATTTGTAAATCTCGTGCACGTGGCACAACTTTTTCATAGTGAATCGAAGCTTTTTCATCTGATAAACGTACCTGTCATCGATACACTTCTGAAAGTAGTTATTATCGTGTATTGATTTCCGATGCATTATCGGATTTTCCCGAACAATCTGCTTAACTTAATGCTCCTGATTAGTGCACATCAAGCTAGAATCAGAAAATTGTAGAAATAGCTTTAAATGGGAAGTTGGGAGATTCAGAATAATATATATATGAGCAATGAAATTGGAATGATTTGCTTTGCTTTGCTTTTGCTTGATCCTTGTTGTGTAGCTTTTCCCATTTTCTAGCAAAAGCAAAGCAAAGCAAATGACACGCCGGAGGTGAATTCTAGTGCAACACACTGATTAGTATTTACTTAAACGTGTGATCTCTTTTATAGGAGAGTGGTTTGTGGTACGAACTGAAGTGAATCGTGGTTCTAAGTCTACATTTACCACCGGAAGACATCAACATGTCGTTTTCCACATGCTCGTGAAGACATGAACACTGATATAATTGACATCTTTGCTAGAGGGTCATAGTCATAGAAAATCTTGAAAACTTTCTTCTTTTGGATGGAAATGATTAGTAGTTTTGATCTTTGTTTCAAGAACCCCTTTTAGTGATTAGAACTGTAAATACCAATGCCAACATTATATAGCAAGATTCCTGAATTTCACTGTCTTCAACATGATTTATCTATTTAAATGATTGGATTAAAAGCTAAATCACAAGACAACAACTGAGTAACTGCACTCATAAATGCAATTTTTGTCATTATTGGTGACTGATGGCTAATGTGACAAATTTATCATAAAACTTATCAGATTTTTCAACTGAAAAATGTATTGCCAATTGCCACATCAGCAAAACCTAACAACAAAAACTACCAAAAGCTAATACTAGTGCTAAATTATTCTCAGTTTCAAAGTTCAGCTACTTATGCTTGTAGTCCTACATAAATAGCAATCTCTACACACAAATAAGCCTAAAAGATCCTCATAGATGGGCTGTGCTTGTATGAAGCAAAGGAATAGACACAAAGAACAAGCTGTTCTTGCTGCTCAAACTTGTTGTAAGTTTGATTTCATTTTCATAAGCTTCTTCCAAGTTATTGTTAGCTATATACGCTTCATTTGTGCAGTTAACGAAACTGAAGTCAAGGCCCTATATGAGCTATTTAGAAAACTGAGCAGCTGTTTAGTTGATGATGGCCTTATAAGCAAAGTAAGCTTCATAGCTTCTAGTGTTTTAAGCATTTCCAGTTCTTGAAGCTTTTGCAACAATCTGAACTGATTGAGTTTCTATTTTCAGGAAGAGTTTCAGCTCGGGTTATTCAGGAACAGCAAGAAACAGTCTATCTTTACAGACAGGGTTAGCTAAAGCTTGTTTCTTAGTTATGATCATTACTCTTAATTTCTTTTCTAAGACTATCTGTTCCTTTTTCTTGGTTTGGTTAGATCTTCAACTTGTTCGACACTAATCACGATGGGTTCATAGAGTTTGGAGACTTTGTTCGATCACTAAGCGTCTTCCACCCAGAAGCACCCCAAGAAGCAAAAGTTTTTTGTATGAAATTCTATTTATATATCACTAATGAGATTTAAAGATAGTCTAAAGATTGTACTAAGATTCTGCTATCTTATGGCAGTTGCATTTCAAATACATGATATATGGCAAACAGACTTCATTGAACGCAAAGAGGTAATATTCAAAAATATGCTCTGATACAAGGATCAAGATCATTAATTTCTCAGAAAAACTTACCTGGTTATAGGTTAAGGAGCTGATTTTGGCGCTTCTGAGTGAATCAGACTTGTTCCTGCCTGAAGATGTTGTTGAAGCGGTTCTTGATAAGGTATGGCTGGAAAGATGCAAAACAAACACATTTTAGTAATAATCATATCATAGTTAAGCATAATATTCTATATGAATCTGTATAGACATTCGAAGAAGCAGATTCAAAAAAAGACGGGAAGATTGACCTGGAGGAGTGGAAGGATTTCGTGGCTCGCAATCCATCATTACTAAAGAACATGACAATCCCATATCTGAAGTAATTTCTATGCATATCAGTTACTAGAACATGCACTTCTCTTCTCGATTCAGTAATTGGTACTAATTTGTTTTTTGTCGGGTTTAACTAATTGCAGGGACATCACAACTACATTTCCTAGTTTTGTGCTTCACTCAGACACAGAAGATGATATCAACAACTAGCTTTAAAATGAACATTGGAGTGCAGAAAACGAACAAAATATGTACTATTATTTCATCTGTCAACAGTTGTTGACCAACAATATGGTAATGTCGCATCTATACAATGTTAACACCAAATTTACATACTCAGTTCTGCGTGTACACAAGCATTGTGATCATAGCCAATGCCACATGATCTTCAAAGGCCGGACACTTTTAAACAGTTTGTGCGTAGTTGAGGTTTCTATCTGGGTCGTTCGGCCTGAGATACTATCATGTCTTTCAAGTTTGTCGGATAGCACATCTTTGTGTGCAGGTCGTTCCACACATTGTCCGCCAGGATGGAATTCACAGCATCAGTCGGATGGAATTGGTCCCACCAAATATGGTTAGAAGCGTTATTGCAGGCCATTTCTGGCGACAAACACATGATCCAACCCCTGTACCTACCTAGCCCACAGCAAGCATCAGTGGTGACATTGAAACCTGAACAAAAAGCAGAGCTGACAATATGAGTTACGAGAAAACACTGATGGGTTTTTGGAAAAGCAGCAAAAACAAGTTCAGAACTTCTCAATCTCACCATAAAGTTCATGATTCTCGAATATATCCATGGAACCTTCAAACACATCACAGAAGATGATATTGCCATCAAACATCTCTCGATCAAGCTCCTCAATCATGTATCTCATGACAAAGTTGAACTCCATTATCATGTTGTTTATCTCCTCAACACACTCTCCATTCCTGCTTCTGTACCTCCACAAGTAGTAAGGAGCGCAGCCAATGGGCGGTAACCCCATAACCACAACCCTCCTAACATTTGCGTCATACAAGTTCTATACAGCAAAAACCAACAAATTTTGCACATTTAGATGCATGAACCTATACAAGGCATTTATCAATACCTTAACGCAATAACATATGTAAAATAGACACATACACACACTTCACCTTAATTTCCTGTCTCACTGAAGATGCTAAGAACTGGTTGAAAGTCCATGGCAGGTACAGGTTTTGCACATTGGATGCGTTGTACAGATAGTAATGTATATAGTCATTAACTCCCATTGAGATATAAACAACGGACTTCGATATATGATCTGCAGCAGCAAATTCTCCCATGCTTAAAATGAACTGCTGAAATGTATCTGTAATCTGCTGAATTTGCTGCGTGAAGGAGATGTGTTGACCCTAGAATTGCATGAAAAACAACACACTCTTAATCCCATAATACCTCTAGAATTCAACCATTTGAACTAAACCAAACACCATAAATTGATTATCAAAAACAAAACCCATTAATCAATTTCAGTATGCAAAATCTGGAAAAAGTACCAATGCAAGAACAGTGAAAAAATGCTTACTAATTCTGAGCCACTTGTGAATATGATTCCAGCACCAGCTGATGCATAATTGACTCCATGAATCATCTCTTCCACAGTTCCATTAAGCCCTAGATAACTAGGTGCAAAAGGAAGCCCTAGATGCAATGCTGTTATAAAAAATAAAAAAATAAAACTACAAATTTAGTCACTCACAAAGCAAATTCTGAAAACAAGAAAGAAATGCACAGACAATTCAAAAAAAAAAAAAAAAAAAAAACCATAAACCCTAATTGAGCCCCAATAGGAGATACCACTAATAACTGTCAATAATCAATAGTCAATACCAAACAATCGATTTCATTTTCATTTTCATTTTCCTTCACTTTGTCGGGAAACAAACGAGCTTGTAAATCAATAAAAAGAAATCGATTACCAAGATAATCGACCGGGACTCGTCCATTGCAGAACCTGCCGGTGGGGCGGTGGGTGTCGAAGTCTCTGCCGTACGGAGGGCGATCGGCGCGAGCGAAAGTGCCGAGGAAATTGTTGTTCCCAGAGTCAACGGAGGAGTCTCCGATGACGAACAGAGCCGGAACAAGAGGACGCCGGGAAGGAGGAGACGGTGGGTTTTGGAGGCGCAACGAAGAAATTGTGGAAATCAGAGAAGGCGATTTCGCGGGACCGTTGAAGTCTTCGGCTTCTGGTAAGAAGGAGTAGAGTTCTTGAGGGTATTGAAGAGCTCTGGGTTGCGCGATCATGGAGGAGATGATGAGAAACAGAGTGGAGAGACCAAAAACAAGAAACTTGATCGACATTGTTGCAGAGAGAGAGAGAGAGAGATTTGGCGGGAAAATGGTGGTCTCTCTTAAAGTAGAGATATGGGCCTTTTACAATTGGGCTTAACTGATAGTTGGGCCTATTGTGGTTCTTGATGTTGACAAAATTTGGGCCCTTATGGGCCTTCTATAATTGGGCCTTTCATGGTCCTTGATGTTGACAATCTGGACCCAGCTTGCGGTTCGCATTATTTCTGTTAGGCTTGAGTATATGACAAACCTACATATTTAAGGAACATTGACCTCATTTTTGTGGCATTGGTTCATATCGCGATTATGGAATGTGTAATGTTGGTTGTGATTACGAATCTGAAAATTGTTATCGTGAAAAAACGAGGCTTACTCCCGCTCTGGAGTCACGACATCACTTGTGATCACAAATCTGGCTCCCACAATGAGTGCCAAGACCCCAAGAGAAGGCAAAACACTTGGCTTCTTCAATAGATAATCGATTCGTCTCGTCAAATCACTTATGAGGTCTCTGACTCATCATATCATTTTCAAGACATACTGGTTCATCGGGATTCCATCAAAACATTTCACTCCACTTAAATGGTAAGACGTTACATGATGCGATATATGTTTTTAAATATTTCAATATTCCCCTCTCAAATTTGTCTACCACCTGTGAGATGTGAACTTAACATGCCCTACCCATAAATTTTGTTTCATTATCAAAATAGTTAAAACTTAATATATTAAAGAAAAAGGAAATAGTCAATTCAGTATAAATTATTATTTCTCGATTTTTCACATAAAAGTCTTATTTATTAGAGTACTCGAAATCTCAGTCAAAACACACAAAAAATGGGTCTAGACGAAGAGCACATACAAATTTATCGACATTGTATGAGTGTCAATCAGTGTTATGACATCAACTTATTGGACGTGATATATTTCATTTTTCAAGTAAATATATGTAATTTAGATTAGTGCTCTTAATTATTGACAGCTCCCACGTGTGAGTGTCCTGACCCTACTTTAATTTGAAATATAAAAGCTAGCCATATCCTATGAAATGGTGACACGTAACCAACCGCTTCACCGACCATAACGGTAAAATCCACAAATGGCCACCAAAGGGAGCGTTGCTGTAATACTCACACGTGTCGAACTCTAATACATTCAGGAATCGGTCAATTTTATTTATTTATTTATTTATATTTCTGTCTGGCGGTGATTTATATACTAATATTTCTTATCCCTTTGTTTGCTATCTTTAAACCGTCCATTACAGTTAAAATTATTTCTATTATTTTAGAGATAATATACTCTATCCATTTGTCTGCTATCTAATACAGTATACTCTTTGTTCAAAAAAAAAAAAAAAATACAGTATACTCTATTTTATTCAAGAAAATGACTACACATTAAATTAGTATTATTTAACCGTGAATAAAATTACATCCTAAATAAGATGAAAAGTTAATTAGTCGTATTTACGAGTGAATGTTATTGACATAATATGTAATAATTTATAATTAATTAATTCCGATATACTCATCCTCAAAAATATATAATTAGTTGATATGTTCAGAACTTATGTTGTAATTGCCTTATTTAAAATTATGAGAAACGAGCTTTTAAAAGAGAAAACGGAATTATAGTATGGTAATAAATATATTGTTAGCAACACATGACATGTTTGGACATTAATTTTTATGAGCATTTGTTAAACATGGTGCAAAAAATTGATGGTGATATTGGAAATGGCCAAACACATCACTCTTGTTGCTTTTCGAGCTTTCATACGTGTTTTTACATGCATATTAGTTGGCGAATGTGCATATATTAATTATTACAATTTAAAATTAGATTAATTACAATTTTTTACCATGTACTATCACCATTTGCAATTAACTATCATGAACTAACAAATTAACTTTTAACAACCATATACTTTCATTTTGTTAACAATTAGGTCATCTGTCCAAATTCATCAGTTAACTTTGACGGAATCTTCATTTTTTTTTTTGTAAAAATGATGATTTTGCCCTTGTTCTTCAATGAATAACAAGGTTGAAGTTTCTCTTGGTGATGGAGATGGAGATGAGAAAGTCATTCTCTTTTTCTTTTTCTTTTTTTAATTATTATTATTATTAAAATAAAAAATAAAGGACATTTTGGTAATTGTTAACAGAATGAAGATACAAGGTAGTTGAAAGTTAATTTGGTAGTTCGTGATAGTTAATTGAAAATGAATTATTAACCCTTTAAATTTTCATAAGCACAAAATTAAAGCATTTTTTAATTTTTTTTCTTTCTTAATACTGAATGAAATATAAATAATACAACAATTATCGATCAAATTTAAAATTATTATCATTATATTTCTAAATATTCATTAACGCACGTAACTTATATATATCAAAGTAACGTAAAAGTAACATTTTTATTGACGCACGTAACTTATAATATGTATCAAATGTAACGTGATGAAAACAACATTTCTCCATCAAATTTCAACACCACGATTGACGAGTAGTATTGCAATGAACTTTAGGTGCCTCCTAAATTGTGAGTTCATTATTAGCTTTTATTGTAGGGTACCCCATACCCATCCCACAAAAAAGTCCATTAATAGTCTTAGTTGGACCCCACAATACACTTTTGTCCTCAATCTCAACGACTCTCGATCAATCTATGAACACACAAAATTGCTTGAAAATAAGCAAATTTTGATAGCAATGCATGGATGTTCCGAATAACGTAACCCTTAAGGAATTATGGAAGAGATGGAATAATTTCGGATTTAAATGTTGATGTTCACGTATTTGGTTGAAATTTGTCAGACTCTAACTACAAGAGAAAATGAACTAGACCACTTAAACCGGGTGCTCAAGTTGTATTTTCGGATATTGAGATTGCTCGGAAGGTGTTTTTGTAAATCTTTTTTTAATACCTTTGATGATACAAAAAAGTCTAGTCTTATTCAGATGAGTCAATTCTACATAAATTCAACTCAAGTGCAAGTCTAGCTCACTAAATTGGCCCAGTTTCAGCATACAATGAATATATACCAACATCCTGACACGCTACTTCTGTGACATGCCTGGATCACACTGGTCTAGATTCAATATATCTAACTCCTACATTCTCTCCGCTTAGATCTGAGAAAACCGTTGGACAATGACAACAAACGTGTTTCTACACAGACAAGGTCAAGATATCGCATCAATCTTATTTCACAATTTATATTTGATAGAGTTTACAATATGAATAGGAGTGACAATCCGCGTTCACATATCGTGTTATTGTACATTAAATGGATTATTATGATACCGATCAAGTTATTAAGCGAGTTGAATTACACGAAACAAACACGACTAGCATGCTTAAATAACTTGTCTTAAATAAATATCGTAATTTTCAATTTATATTTGAAAAATTAAAATTTTCTCAATAAACTGGCGTTTTCTTTATGAATCGTTCTTCTGTTACTATTTTCAACAATAGCCGAATCACCCGGTAATCGAAACCGTCCCACAATAAACTTCCATAATAGTACTAGTTGGACCCCACAAAACACTTTGTCTCCCCAATCTCAACGGCTCTTGATCAATCAATGGGCACACAAAATTGTTTAAAAAGAAGCAAATTTTGATGATCAAGGCATGGATGTCCCAAATAATGCAACCACTAAAGGAAACATCAATGACCCTTTTATAGCTCCTTTTGAGTTCTCATTGCACTAAACAATAAAGAGCCACAATGTGCGATAATGGAGTTTTCTCTGTCCCAAGAACAAACTTAACCCACTTTTTTTTATATATTTTTATGTGTGCGAAATCACAATCATAAATTATTGGCTGAGATTTTCAGCCAAAATACAAAAACAAATGGATTTGAGCTGGTGCGACGCCCACAAATTCATTTCAGCAGGTATGAGTGTTAATCGATGACGTGACATTATCTTATTGACTATCATTTAGTGGTTGAGAGTCTCAACTAAGAAATTATGACTGGACTTTTTTATTTATTATTTTTATGTTAAAATCCAATTCTTCATCAACCCATGTTCATGTACCTGATGAACCTTTTGAGGTTGAGGAAGCTTCCTTGCAAGCCTTTCAATGAGCTAAAGGAAAAAGAAATTTGAAGACATTGGTAGAGTAAATTACTTGTTTTGTCTCACTATAATGTCCACATTCCTTCTTTTTATAAAAATGTATGACAAGTTAATTGAGTTTAATGGTGGGTTTGGATTCTTATATTTGATTAGAAGTTTTGTACTTAAGCTTAATTCATGATTTGGATTTGAATCGAGTGGAATATGACTACAATATTAATTTCACATGACTACTAATTAACTAAAAATTAAATCTCTCTGTTTCGTTTTTTGGACCAACAAAATTGTTATTAAGCACTGAAAGTTGGTAAAATAAAAAGAGCCAAATAGGTGCACCAAACCTAACCTAAAATCAAGTTCAGTGCTTAACATAACAAAACCCGAAACGAATCCTAGTTATCACCAACTCAGACTAAAACCTAAGGGACCATTCAACGGTATGATTTTTTTTATTTTTTTTATTTTTTAAAATAGGTGTGCACCTCATGGGCACTACCTGATGCCTCCAGCCCTCCACTACAGATTAACTGACCCTAACCAACACCTACCACTCTCGTCCCCTAAAACAGGACCGCTCTGCCTACGAGACCATCTCGCCACAAAACCCGACTCCCTCCCGGCCTACTATTTGCGAACTTTGATTATCAGGTCCGCTCCATCCCCGTTATTTGCCCCATCAACATATCCATCAAACCACCAAGTGTGACGCAATTGGTTATTCCAATTGTTTGAGCGGGAGGAGGTCGTCTCAGGATCGATCCTCACTCAAAACATCTTTGGTGGTGGTGGTGTAAGAGACCACTAGATGCGGTCAGGTGCCAAAAGTCCTAGGGTAGGAACAAGAGACGAAGTCTCTTTCCTGAACACCACTGGTCCCTTGATTCAAGCATGTACACACGACTTGATAAGATTTCCTTAAGCCGTTGCAAGATAGGATTTCGGCACATGTATGTATAAAAAGACATATCCATCATTCAGTTGCCAAGCCTTCTATGAATCCGTGACCATAGAATCCACTTTCGATACCTCCATACATGCTATTATTATAACACAGGTTAAGATAAAACATTTATTTTAAAAATTAAACTCATTTTAAGACCCCCAAAAAAAACTATATTAGTGGATTATATAGCCTTAAACATAATTTATTTTGTTGTAATGCTATATGATAAAACTATTGCATATAAATGTTTGTACAAAACAAGTCATTCGTGCACCAATAAGACAATTAGTTTAAAAAATTGTTTAGAAAGACATGGACTGACTATTAAAGACAGAGAGGTCAGAAAAAGAGAGAGAATATATACAGTGAACTGAGTGGTTGCTTGGATTTGTAATATGAATTTGGACCCTTCCTTGAGCAACGGCTATGGAATTGGGTACTTGAACCCATCCTTTTTTTATATTATTATTATCTTATTTTAACATATTGTTACTAAATCCAATCCTAATCCATCTAATTAACTTAATTGCTTTCATCAACAAAAGTAATTGCCTTCTAGTGGAAGAGATCACTGTCTATTAGGCAAAAAAAGAATTGGTTAAGACATTGCATGTAACAAATTAGCAAGTATGATAATGTTTATATTCTACATAATTAATTTTCATGTTCTCTTGTTTAATTTAATAATATCTTGTAAAACAATTTTCTAGATTCTATGTAGCATTTCTTCATAATCTAGCCATGACACATGTTCCCTCTAGTTATTTGACACCTAATCTTTTACATTAGTTAGTCATCTAGTTGAAACACATGTCCCTCTAGTAATTTGACACCTAAATAAATAAGATTGAAGACATTAATATTAGATACATTATATATATATATATATAGTTAGAGGCTCAATCACATTTAAGACTCTTCATTTCTCTATGCAAATGTGTTTATACATTAGATATATTGAATTACTATAATTTTAAATCATAAAAATATATTGCAAATTGGATCATAATTTTAAATAAATTATGTATTCAATTCGTCTCAAATTGTTGTTTTTCTTAATTCTTTTTGTCAAAAAATGAGTATTTAATTTACTTTCTTTTTATAGTAAGTATGCATAAATTGTCAATAATATTTTTATAAAAAGTTAGTACTCTATCCGTCCAAAAATAAGTGTCCTATTTTATTTGCATTTTTGTCTCAAAATAAGTATATTGTGAATTGTCAATAATATCCTTATAAAAAGTTAGTTAAAATTTCTCAACACATGATCATGAAGATACAATAGTAAACACACTATACTAACCAACTTCTCCTTGATTTTTCTCAAAATGAAAAAGATGACAATCATTTTAGGACGAAGGAGGTATCTCTCAACACATGATCATGAGAATACACCAGTAAACATACAACACTATCAAAATAAAAATGAGCACACTAGTGCGGCGTGAGTCAAGAGGAGAAAAAAAGGGATAACATAAACTAGGGTTAGGGTTCCGGTGAGGACGAGAATAGCCATGGGAGTTCTGTGTTGGAATTGCAAGGGACTTTGCAATAAGCAAGCGATTAGAGTGTTGAAGGATTTGGTTAAAACGGAAAAACTAGGGGTTGTGTTTGCGATGGAAATGAAAAGCAAGGATGTGCACATCGACCGCATCCGGGAGCAGATTAAGATGGAGGGGAGTATCACAGTCGAGAGTGAGGGAATAAGCGAAGGGCTTGCCACGAAGTTGCTGGAACCGGTGGTCAAGAAGAAGAGATCAGCAGAGGATGAGCTCGGTAACGGGTTGGAAAAGGCGGATCCGCATGATCGAATGAGAAGATGTCTTACCGGTGACTCGGAATGGGGTTGGTTCCGGGTTGAACCGGGAGGAAAGGAGATCCTCGCTCAGCTACAACCGGTTGAAGACGGTAGGACTACCCTAAACAATGAGCTTTGCTACGATGGTCTCACTTTAAGGTCAAAGAATCACGGGAAGTGTCGTATGAGTATTATTTATGGGGTTTTTTTTTTCCAGTTTTCCTTGGACGAGGTTGGATGCCTCAAGTTGATCAATATATCAGTTCGAGATAGCTTTTATGGGTCGCAGCTCTTGAAAGCTTCTGATTTGCCTGAACTCCTTAGTTATTCGGATTCCCAACGCTTTTACGAGATGCTCGTTTCTTTATTTCTCTTTTTTTGTATGCATTTTTTTAGCTTATTATTTGGTGATTGTAACCCTCGGGTATAGACATTCTTATTAATAAATATGTGTTTTCCATCAAAGAAAATGAGCACACTATTTTGGGACAAAAGAGTATAAAATACGAGAAAAATAATAAAGGGTAAAATGTGTATCAGTTGACTGATATAATTTTATATCAGTTGCAATTTAATCAAGCTAATGAGGTATGTACATTCTTAATTTTTATTTTAAGTAGTGGTGTTTTTGGCCGTTGGTTACAATTATAGAGTATTGACAATGGAGTCAAAGCTTACATAGCCAACGGCTACGATACGCTCCATTTCGTCTCCTTCCGCTCTCTTCAACTCCAAACAGAAACCTTCACAGTTGATCGAAAAAGTCGCTGCCTCTGCGAATCTTCCATTTAAGCTCTCCCTCTCTTCGAATTTTTCTCTTTCTTTAGGCTAAAGAACCCATCATCCTCGCATTGCCTCTGCTCAAGCTCTTAACGATCCGACACAGGACTCTGATTCTCTGAACCAGAAATTAAAACCACCTCATCCTCAATCCTCTGAAGAATCTCGAGACCTGAAAAGGGTTTTCATCAATTTCTCATTTTCCCATTTCTTCATTTCATCGAGATCGATCTCGTTTCTGGGTTTTATTTTCCTTCATCTGGAATACATTTTCTCGGGAAACAAACAGAAGGGTCTATCTTGGGTTTCTGGGGATTTTGATTCCTCAATTTTCCATTTTCCCACTTCTTCTTTACGTCGAGTTCGATCTCGTTTCTGGGTTTTATTTTCCTTCATCTGGAATCCATTTTATCGGGAAACAAACAGAAGGGTCTATCTTGGGTTTCTGGGGATTTTGAATTCCTCCCTGAAAATCCTTAGATTTTCTTCTTTTGTTGTACAGGGTAATTAATTCCCTTTTGGGTCTTTAGATCAATGTTCTTGATTCAAGGGTCTTGTATAGCTGATCAATCACTCATGGCGATTTGTTGACGAGTTCGCTAAATTTTTAAGTGGCTGTTGTTTTTTTCCAATCCAGCCCTAAAAATTTAGAAGGGTCTTCGTTTTTTCTGTTTGGGGAGAGAGAAAATGTCTGTAGCCGATGTTTGTCTCAGACCGATCCACCGAGAAAATGCGCACTATTTTCCGGGTCACCAGCAACCGAGTCGCGACTCGATCCTCATATACCTCACAGTGGCTGACTCAGTGATTCCGATCCGAGTCTTGGAGTCCGATTCGATCGCCTCAGTGAAGCTCAGGATCCAGACGAGGCAAGGGTTTGTGGTGAAGAATCAGAAGCTCGTTTTCGGAGGCCGAGAGCTTTCTCGGAGCAATAGTCTTGTCAAAGACTATGGAGTCAGTGATGGTAATTTTCTGCATTTGGTTCTTAAGCTCTCTGATCTTTTGGTCATTACTGTTAGGACTGTTAGTGGTAGAGAATTTGAGCTCCATGTGGACCGGAACGACAATGTCGGGGACTTGAAGCGTCAGATTGCGAAGGACGGGGAGGGTTTCGTTGATGTCGATGATGATCCCGAGCTTTTCTGCAATGGCGAGAAGCTCGAGGATCGGACTCTTGTTGAGAAGATTTGTAGGAGCCAAGATGGTGTGATTCACTTGTTGGTTCAAAAATCTGCGAAAGTGAGAGCCAAGACGGTTGAGAAGGACTTGGAGCTTTCGGTTGTTGCATCAGAAGTTGGAGATGGAGAGGTTTCGAAGAAGGAGACACCGAATTGGGATTTCGGGTTGGAGAGGGTTGTTGTGAACCCGAAGGCTAAATTGCCCTCGTTTTTAGTAGATTTGATTAACACTACATTTGAAGGTTTAAAGTGTGGCAATGAACCGATCAGATCATCCGAGGGAACCGGAGGAGCTTATTTTATGCAAGGTTCTTCGGGGAACGAGTATGTTTCGGTTTTCAAGCCCATGGATGAGGAGCCCAAGGCCGTGAACAATCCTCGGGGCTTGCCGGTGTCTGAGGATGGGGAAGGGTTGAAAAGAGGGACGAGAGTAGGAGAAGGAGCTATTAGGGAAGTTGCTGCGTATGTTTTGGATCATCCTAGGAGCGGTCCTCGCTCGTTGTCCCGGGAAATGATTGGCTTTGCTGGTGTACCCCCAACAACTTTGGTTCGGTGCTTGCACAAAGGGTTTAACCATCCCGGAGGTTTTGAATGCGTGTCTGAGAATGTTAAGGTCGGGTCGTTGCAGATGTTCATGAAGAACGATGGAAGCTGCGAGGAGATGGGTCCTCGGGCGTTTCCATTGGAAGAGGTACACAAGATCAGTGTATTTGATATACGGATGGCAAATGCGGATAGGCACGCTGGGAATATTCTCTTCACGAGAGGAAAAGAGGGAAAGATCGCGCTCACACCAATTGATCATGGCTATTGCTTGCCCGAAACAGTAAGCATTTCTTATCTTCGCTTCAATTATTGTGTTTAATTGTCCATACATATGGACAATATACACATGGATCATTTGAAGTTTTTGGATCTATTGTCGCATAGAACGTGTAGCGTTTGATCAGCGCTTTAAATATTTGAATGAGCGTTCCTATTTACAAAGATACGATATAGTCTAGGTTTGGTACCTCCCGATCATTTTGTGCTCGACTTTTTCTTTCACATAATGTTTGATCTCTTCATCGTAATGTCTCTGAAAGCCTTTTAGCCTTAACTAATTTGTGCTGAGTTCAGTGATATTCTTAGCTGAAATACAAGTACGATCTAGTTCATCAACAGTTGAGATAGATATGATATAGTCCATATTCTTAGCTTGACCTTTTTGGATAATGTTTTCTCTTCTTTTGTAATGTCTCTGAAATCATCAAATTTATGAGAAGAAATAGACAATGACTTGGTTCTTGACATGCTGATATCACCTGAAATCAACGAGTTCTTGTGTTAATTTTGTTTCACTCGGCTCAAATGTTTCAGTGATGATTATTTTGTTGTCACTCACTTCTTAAAATCGTCATATGCTAACTTATCTTCACCTTCTTTGTAGTTTGAAGATTGTACATTCGACTGGCTTTACTGGCCACAAGCCAAGCAGCCTTATTCTCCGGACACTATTGATTACATAAACTCACTTGACGCCGAGCAAGACATCGCACTTCTAAAATTCCATGGTTGGGACATACCGGTCAACTGTGCTCGTACACTTCGCGTATCCACCATGCTCTTGAAGAAAGGAGTAGAGAGAGGTCTCACTCCCTTTGCCATTGGAAGCATCATGTGTAGAGAAACCGTGAAGACAAAGTCCGTGATTGAGGAAATTGTCGAAGAAGCTCAAGATTCGGTGCTCCCTGGCACGAGCGAAGCTGCATTTCTTGAAACCGTGTCGCGAATCATGGATTCGCAGCTTGACAAGATCACCATATGATACTTGTTTTGTGTTTTTATGGGTATATACTATTGTAGGTATAAATTTGAGTCACCAGTCTATTTTTGGATGGACTGTATGTTGTACGAGGAACTGATGTTCCTAAAGGTTTCTATTTTCAGCTGTTGATCAGGCCTTGTTCCTGGATGTTGAAAGGAAGTTTCAGATCATTAAATAACACGTATTTGAACCAGAATTTATGTTTATGTAATGCGAATTTATTTCGATAAAGTTGTTTCGTGACTTTGAAGTTACTGTTTGAATAAGTTAGATATAATGTTCTTATATAAAAGTGCTCGGTTAATATAAAATCTTTGCCCATACACCGAGCAAATGTGAATAACGGTACGTTCTCCGAAAGTGGGCTTATGGGCCTTGGTAAATGTGTGAAATGTAATGGGCCTTATAGCCCAAGGTGTTAAAAAATAAAAAATCGTCGACAGCAGGGTTAGAACCTGCGCGGGCGAAGCGCAACAGATTTCAAGTCTGTCTCCTTAACCACTCGGACATATCGACCCCTTGTTTATAGC
>JAYMTK010000180.1:0-27938 GCA_036897405.1 Pelargonium myrrhifolium | reverse complement strand
GGAGCGACCCGTCCGGATCCATGATTTTAAATGAGGTGTCACCACCTTATTGGTGCAACTGATATAACTTTATATCAATCAACTGATATACATTAAATCCAATTGTTTAATTGTTTTATATATAGTGTGTGTGTGTTCTATAAGTATTTATTTTGGTACTTACAGCAATGGCTTTGAGGTTGATGGGTCTCACATTATGCAGTTTGTTGTGTTCTATCAACAAGGCTGCAAGTTGTGGAAGATAGTGTCCTGCAAATAACAAAAAAACAATATTTATACATACAATTGACAACATTATCTCTTTCCATATTTAATTATTATATGTAACCTAATTAAATAAAATAATATATAGAGCCTCAAATTATAAATCAAGAATAAAAATTCTCCATCAAATTAATTTAATTACCTGCATAGCTTTCCCCAGCTAGAAACAAGTCAGAATCTTTGTACTGAGGAAATTCTTCCAACCAGTTTATGATGAACATTAAATTATCTTTAGCTGCAACAGTTAATTAATTAATTAAGTGGTTAACCAAGGATTAATATCTTAATTTGGGCTCAATATATACAAGAATAATTAGTTAGCAAATTAAATAATGTTGTACCAGTTTTGTCATCATTCCATTGTATGTAATCTTGGGATGTATTTGAGTAGGAAAATCCAACTCCAATGGGTGTTTCAACATATAGCATATTAGATTCTGTCCAAAAATTAACAGTTAATTAGGGATATTAATTAGATGGTAATTAAAAAAACAAATAATTATTAATTTCAATATGTACCAAGGTTCCAAGAATGTTCATTCTTGACAAGAAGCCCATCTTTTCCTGGTTGGAATGGTCCATGTTCCATGAATGCTCCAAATCCAAGTGATGAACAACCAGGCCCTAAATATAAATGTAAAAGATAGTGTAAAATCACTATAATAAAATGTTTATATTATAGTTGTCCATTCATTATTTCAGGTGAGTATGACTGACTCGACCCGAAAATTGATTGGGTTCATTATTTAAACAAATGAAGTTGAAAAAATGGGGTCGGATTTTAAGTTCCGCTTATATGTGTCCAAATTACTTAACAAACATTATAAAATGCGTGAAAATAAAAATTATATAGAAGAACGTTAAAATCTAATTTAGACAAAAACTAGTGAACAATGATGTTGTACACTAATTTATTTGTACATTTACTTATAAACTAAAGCCTAAGTGAACAAATACAATTGCATAAATTAATTATAAGTACACGAAATCACGAGAGAAATAGTATTTAATATTGTAGAATGTTTAAATGTTTAGACGAATATTAAATAACGCATAATAAAATAAATATCTAGACATATATAAAAACTAATATAAACAAACCCTTGTGAGCATTGTTTATCTTTTGCACTTGCATTCTAAAAAAACACTCCAATAATTCAAAAGCCAACCAAAAAAGAAAAACATATAATACTACTATCATAATAGTAAGCATCTAACTTTTTTCACCCCTCATTACATATGTAATAAATTATCGTGAAAACTAACTTTGCTAAATAGTTTTGCTAGACTAATATTGATTGGCGATCTACAATTTTATCAATATTATTGTCTAGAAAGTTTGTGAATGCTTCTTTCGAAATCTAGCCACCAATAGTAAGAATTTATATACTAATCAAATAAGCTAGAGCTAGAGGAAGCATAGCAAGAAACTAAATAATTTACACTATATGGAAACAAAATTATAAATAAATAAATAAATGAACCTCCGTTGAGCCACAAGGTCAAGGGACGAGAAAGGGGATCATTGGCTTGAGCTTCAACAAAGTAGTAAAAGAGAGCTCGACCATGTTTTGCATTCGTTAGAGTGTAACCAGAGAATTGCTTGAAAGAAACATCGCTAGGTTGTCCCGGAAGTGATGTTATAAGCTTAGCCCAACAAGAATGTTCATTGAAGAAGAAGATGATGAAGAAAAAGAAAGCAAATAATTTCCAAAACTCCATTGTAGAAAAAGAAGAAGAAAATATGCACGCTTTTAGAGGTTGGAAAGTTGGGAATATGTGTTTATATGTATAAATAAATGATAGTGGTGGGCTTACCTAGAAGAAAATAGTACTACTAGTTACTATAAAATTAATATAGATATGATATTTAAATCATGTTACCGTTGGGAGAAATAGTTGAGGCCAATTGGTTTTATATATTTTCTCTGTTTTAAAATCAGGTCTCGAAAATTTCTTTTCAGTCGTGTTTGTGTCATGTATTTTTAGCATGAAGCTTAAATTGTCACTTTAGTAAGGAGTAAGATTCTTTGAAAATTCAATAACATTATTAATAATAGGATGTAAAAGAGAGCGACATTTATTTTATAACCATTCGAAAGATTAAAATATTTTTTTCGCACATATAACCATTTGATTTTGTACTTTCTCAACTCGAATACAGAACATGATAACAATATCAAATTCTAGTTACTTTTCTTTTTTTTGGAAAATTCTTATAAACCTGGTTGCGAGATCTGAATAAATAGTATGAATCTTAGTTCTAATAAGGGATTTTGCACGTTTCTATCTTGAGTTATCTTTTTTCCAATCCGTTAAATGCTCCGTCAGTTAAATCCTAAAAAAGACCTAAATACTCTCTTTTTTTACGCGTTACTACCCTGTTAGGTACACATTTTGTACGTTACTACCCTAAACTTTTTTTCATACAGTCAAATTTTGTCAAAGTTAACTGACGGAATGAAATTTTTGTAGTTTAGAGTAGTAATGTGAAACGAAAAAAAAGTTTATGATAGTAACGTGCAAAATGCGTATCTAACATGATAGTAACGTGTAATTATCCATTCTAATATGTGATATCTATCAATTTTGTGCATGCTACAAATATATATATATATATATATATATATCCCATAGGGGATGACTCAATGATAAAATACGCATCTCCTTGGTGGGATGTCGTAGGTTCGAACTCTATTGGGTCTGGTGAGGTTTTTGGTTAAAACGAGAAAGCTACTCATATTCTGTAGCTCAACTGATAATATATATATATAACTGTAGTATAATTTGATTTAGGGCTTCAAGAAACAGCACCTGTGGCTGTCCCATACTTTCTTGTCATCATTTGCACTTTCTTCCTCCATAAACATTGAATTGATCATCTTATCATATCACTTCTAAGGGGTTGTTTGGCGACACTTTTGCTTGTTTTTTTAAGTGAACAATATTGATTTTTTTTAGGATAAATGAATAATATGATTAATTTATTAATTCAAATACAAAAAATAGAAACTTAATATGATTACTGATCTCATTGTCGGCTAACGAAGGGGACATTCCCCGTAAAATCATTCGTGAATGTTTTGCATTAAAGAATTTTTCATGTGTAATTTCTCCACAATGTGTTGCAGACTACAAATAGTATGTTAAGCTCTTTGATGCGATTCTCATGACGCTGAATCTCATACCATGAAGCTCGTAACATGAGCTCATCTTGCTCAATCTAGACGACATGCACATCATCATTCGCATCCTTCATGAATGCCTCATGCGCCGGCCACTTTACGAACTCAGCATGGGCTTGTTGTTGTATTATTGAGCCTTCAACTATTAGTTTAAGCTTTTAGTTGAGTTTGTTCTTTTCATTACATACCGAAAATCGACTTGCACGTGAAGAGACGTGTTAGTATAAAACTATTATTGGACCTTCAAATATCAGTTTAAGCTTTTAGTTAAGTTGGTTCTATGCATTACACATTGAAAATCGTGACGACTAATGTGATCATTAATCTATCAATAAGAATAGGGGAATAAAAAACAACATCAACAAAATTCATCTCTCCTTGATCAAAAAGCTATAGTTTTGATATTATATAAGTTTGTGAAGAACCCAATCTCCACTTCTAGCTATAAACACACAACATTACACACAAAACACAAACATGGTGGGTGTGTGTATATATATATATATAGTAAAATGTGCATCAGTTGACTGATATAACTTGATATCAGTTGCAACTTAATCAAGCCAATGAGAAGATGATACCTCATTAAATTTCACTTATACCCATCCAAGTAAATTTGTGTGAGCGGAGCGACCCGTCCGGATGCATGATTTTAAATGAAGTGTCATCACCTTATTAGTTTAACTGATATAACTTTATATCAGTCAACTGACATACATTATACCCATATATATATATATATATATATGATCTCACTAATCTTTATCACCACCCTTGTTATTATCATCTCTATCAAGAGGCTTAAGCAACCCATATGTGACTGCCATAGCCATCCACCCTCCAACCAGAACCCTAGCTGCAGACACTTTCACAGAAGACCCACCAAGATGAGCTCCAATTGCCCCACACAGAGCCAGAGCCACTGATGCAACCACCACAATCAACACAACCCTCAACATGTTCTCAGCAACCACTACAGCCACAACTAGAGGAACCAGAGATCCACACAGAAATGCAAAAGCTGATGCAGCTGCAGCTTTATATGGGCTTGGAAGTGCCTCATCATCTTCACTTTCCTCCTCACCCTCCTTTTTCACATCAGAAAGCGTACCGGTACAGAAGCTCGAACCTGACACCTCATGTGGGTCAAGCGCCTTGACCCACTTGCCCTGATGCGTGTTCCTTTCCTTGGCCTCTTCTGTCATCACTTTCATCACAGGAGACCTAATGGAGGACAATGGAGAGGCATGGACATAGACAGATTCGAGGTTCTTGATCTCATGAGCACCCTCAAGATCCAGAGCTTTCGTGGAGCTCTGTGATCCTATCGTTTTCTCGATGTCTCGCTGCGTCGAGACAGAGACATATTCCCCAACAGCCATGCTGCAAGCACCAGCAAGTGCACCAGCTAAACCAGAGAGAACCATGGACCACCTATCTTCCTTGACAGCACCAACCCCGAGCATGAGTGATGTGGTGGAGAGCAACCCGTCATTTGCTCCTAGAATCGCGGCACGGAGCCACTGAGCTCTCTGCACTCTCTTTGCCCTTTTATAGCTCTCATCAGTACAAGCTTCTTGTGCTTGAGATGCCATGGGAAAAAGTATGCAGATTCAGGACAATGTGTGGAGGAGTGTGGTGTTCTGTCTCGGGACACACTCAGGGCACGTGGTGATGTACTTAAAGAATCCGGGTTTGGGGTCTGAGAGCTCCTAGAGAATGGGGAATTCTTAGGTGGCGCCGCCAAAGAATCCAAAAATGACAATTCTTCGCAGCGTTGAGGTCTAAGAGTTTGTCCATGCCTTGTTCCTATCAATTCTTTTTTCCTCGGGTTCTTGTTCTTTATGCCATCTCAGTAACTCCATTACGAGATAAACATGAACTATACTAAGTAACACGCGAAATCAGAGATAAAAACTAGCATTTAGCACGATGAATAATGATAAATGATAGTGTGAGATTATTCACCTTCTGTTATATGCATTTGTCGACTTGTTGTTGACCTGAGATGCGATCCGAACATGGTACAGCTTTGTCTTTGCAGCTAAAGAACAAAACATCATCTGAAACTCTGCAAATGAGAGCACAACAAGAATAATATTCAGACAATGAGGACACAAAGATACTTGTGGAAACAAAGGTTTTGATTCTTACCTGTTCATGAAGACAAGACACTGTTACAAACATGTTATCAGTAAATGTACCGAGTCTTGGCTTTTCTGATATTTCAAACAGTTTTGGAACTATCCGTTGGGACTAAGAAACCAAGATGCAATTCAGGTAACAGAATAAAAAATGATTCTATATAATACACAAAGGCCTGTAAGGATTCTTGATAACCAATGTAAATATACACAGTTGAGCATATGCATAGTAACATAATAATAATTACAAAACATTCAGAGACTAAAGTATATATAAACTTACCAAACAAAGCCACATCCTTCAAACAATACTCTTCACACTCTCTTGAGTCATTCAAGAAGTTGACCATCTTCTCTTGACCAAAATAGACAAGGTCATTGCTTTTAGCAACCTCATGAACACAGAATTGTTGTTACTGTGCCCTCTTCAAGAATCAAAACCATATCACAGGAGAGATAATTTATCAACTGGAAGCTACTATGATGCAACTCTTGTTGAAATGACAGCCCAAAAATAGTGCTAATTGAGGAACACTACTTTCTTCTGTCTATTCAGAAATGTCAGAACATAAGCTAAAAAAGAAACCCGAAATAAATAATCAAAACTTCAAAAATATAAAATGCCCAAATCGCCCTCCAAACGACTTTAGAATGCAAAAATACGTCTAGGACACACAGCTTAGCTCAAAAAACCCGTGTTGACTTGTTCACAGTTATGAACATCACTATCTAGGCCCAACTGTGCTCCAAATAATGCATCATAACAGTCACCTCAAGATGTTTTTTGTAGCAAAGTAGTAGACAAGTGAAGCATTGATTTTGGCTTCACAGAGAATAAGAAAATAGATTCACCAAAGAGGATTCTATATATCATCCCAAGTTTTTGTCTGACTTGGTTGCTGCATATTCAGTTTCTAAACACAATGCCACCAGTATAGCTTCAGATTCTAAATTTATTTTCAATTACCAAATCCTTAAACTAGTGCTATGGCTACATACAAACAGTGTTAGAAATGTTGAGACAAAATTTATCTATTGGAGAGAGCAATAAAGTGGTTCATGAGACAAAAGATAATATTATAGGTGAAGCTCACATGTGGGTTGTCATTTACAATGTAGAATTAGTATAAAATACAAAAGTGACTAAACCGACGGGGGCTTTGAGGTACTTGTCTTTCGCAAAGAATCAACATGGAAGGCGAGTTATGCACGATTGGGGACCCTACATATAGCCATCCTTCCGGTCTTGCTCCTCCGCTTCTTTGTTCGCAGCTTGAACAGATTTGTACCATAGAAATCCCTGCATTACAAAATTTCAGGTTAGCTGTCAACACGTGTTATCTGATGTATTTTTATAGTGTTTTATCGCCTCATTTAACATGTCTTTGTCCCGATTTTATTTATTTTAGCTTTATATATCTTTCTTTATTAGACTTGATGTGTTTTGTGGTGTTCTACTGTTTTTCAGGCTTTTTTTAGGTATTTCAAGGCAAGTTGGAGCATCCGGGAGAAATCGGGAAGAAACTCAAGACGAAGGCATGGATGCCGCCCCGTGTCCAGAAAACATAGGGCTGCATCGCACAACAGAGAGAAGTGCACGGGGCCGTGTTCAAATAACATTGCCCCGTGAGGATTTGTAGTCCAACACCAATTACATTATAACAGCCATCAAAAACTATGATAACACGATTTGTTAGAATCATTTTAACGAGGAAGATTCATCGCAAGTCAAGAACTTAAATACGAGCATTTTTTTTAAAACTAAATTTGATAATCAAGAGAGACGCAAATGAAATAGAACTTACAGAAGTAGGGATGCCGGTAAATGCAAAGAATCCAAGTATTGGAGCATACAAGACGCTATCGGGGTTCAGTAATCCAAAAATAGGATTTTGGTTCACATATTCGAAGGCAGAGCCTATCTGCAGCCATGAAGTTTAAAACAGTTTAAAAGCAGTTTCTAAAGAAAATCACGGCACCAAAAAGTAGAAGAACCAGGACCTTACTGCAGCAATCGCAGTCACTGCCGAGGCAAGTAAATAAACGATAAAGGGAATCTGAGGACCCTCCACTGATGTGTTATCCTTGTTCTCTCCTCGAGCCCAAGGAGGGGGCTCGTCTGAATCTGGTTTAGCCCAAGAAGGGATGGTTTCCTCAGACTTGCGTGACTCTGCGGAACCTTCAGTTGCGGCAACCACGCAAAACCTGTGAGGTAACTTTCTTGCTTGATGACGACTAAGGCTTCGAGTTCTTCTTGAAGCAGATTGATCCAGGATCGTTTGCTTAACTCCAAGAACTAATCCGGGGCAAAATGGATTTTCTTTTCTAAAGCCATGGATTAAACTTGAGTCGCATAGCGCCAATACCGTTGCAGCCATTGCTTCCCTTTTGTTTTTTTTCTTTTTAATCCTCCCCTGCTCGCTAGTTTTGCTGCTGAAGACCTAAAATGCACAACGAACACATAAACATCCAGTGCATTACGAGGCTAACACTGAGCTACATCTCAACCATTTATTTACAATAAACAGCCCTAAAATGTGAGAAACCATTGCTGAGATCCACCAAATTTGCATATATGAATATTAAGACTCCCAATCAATGCATCACAACAACAACAACAAAAAACAATCAAGCCATTTCCCAAACTATGTCGGATCAGCTACATGAATTCATTAGCAAATCTCTTTGGATCATTTGCATGTAAACTCCTCCACTCAGTAGCGGAGCTAGGATGTAGAACACGGGGAGACATGTTACAGCAAAACTGAATGTTCATTAAGACAGTCACGAATTTACTTAATATCTAACAGAGTTTTGGAGATGGCATGGGCGTCTGCCTACTATAGCCTACCCCCGGCTCTGCCACTGCCACTATTCTTAGTAGGGGATACATGTTACAGCTAAACTGAACCGTTAACTGAGAAAGTCGAGTTCTTGGGGATGGAGTGGGCATGTGCCTACTACAGCCCACCCCCAGCTCCGCAAGTGCCTCCACTCCACCTCCTATCTAATGGTATTTCCTATGCACAAACTAGAGCTGGCAATTCGAGTTTCAAGTTGAAAGGACTTAACCTGACCCGTCACGCAAGAGGTGCAGATTTCGGAATCGGGTCTATTTCACGAGTTTTGGGTCCAAATTGCAGCTCTAGCACCAACACACATGCACATATAGTACTAATATTCAGAGAATGTAAAATTTCTTCCTCACACTATTGGCAAATGCCTCAGTCCAACACAGCTAAATATCACTTATGGAGGATTTATAGCATCACTTTCAAAGGTTTTACACTCAGCATGCAAGTTTTTCATCTAAAACCCATCAAAGTTCATCACTCCTTACCCAAAATCAAATGCTCCAAAACAATTCAATCTAACCAAATAGGAAAAAAAATCAGTTTCAATAAACCTACAAATAGAAACTTTGTGTGCTTTTCTAACACAATAAGGACTAAAAATGAGCTTCATAATAGATATGAAAATATTTATATTCAACTGTTCATGAACTCAATTGAGTCAGCTCAAAACCATTAAACTCTCAAAAACCCAACATCAAATCATCAACTTAAAGCAAAAGAATCACCCAGAAAAGGAAAAAAAAAAAAGGATCTTGTTAGATTTTTCCCTCACAAAGTATCAAAAGTGTGTTTGTGGAGATAAAAAATAAAAAATGAGAAGCTTTACCTGAAAAAATGTTGGAGCTGATTAGTGAGTGGTGTTTACAGGGAGGTCTTGTTGTTCACTTCTTGCTCCATCCACACACACAAGCCATAGATAACTTTGTCTCATCTCCTTTCTCTTTCCTTATATTTCTGTGGGCTCCCAATAAGACATTCAGAGACACTGATGGGCCTAATCCAAGAGCCCATCACAACTTTTATTCAAGATTTTCTGGCCCACAAAGGCCCAATTAATTTATAGGATGCACAATTCAAATGCCCCTCTTCTTAAAGCTGACAATTTGAGTTTCGGGTCAAAAAGTTTTAGGTTCAGATTAAAAACACTTAACCGGAACATGACCATACGAGATGCCGGGTTTGGGGCAATTGGATCGGTTTTCCAGTGCGGACCCAATCCACAATTTCTCACTAGCAAATTTGGCCCGGTGCAAAAAACAATAGGATCTATTCTATGTGACTCAGAACTGCAAAAATACAAATATTTTTTGAGTGCTTGTGAATTTAAGTCTAAATTGTCAAATCTGTTGTAATACTCCAACTAATTAGGTTTTGAGCTCCACAAGCAAAAATATGGTGGATAACATATTTTAGTTAACATAGATATATAACAACTCTTGTAAACATATCGTGTTATAGATCAAAAGTGTGTTGTATGAACCAAAAAATACATAACATTTTTAATAATTGCATTAGTGTGTCGCGACCGTTATCTTATTTGGTGTTTCGACTCTCTTATCTTACGCACAATAGATATGGACGATAAGTATATACTTGTGAACAAGATAGAGGAAATGAAATCAAGTTAAACCGGAGATACATAATATGGATTATTAATTTACTAGTCAATGATATGATTTAACAGCGTTCACATACTATTTTAACATAAGAGATAATTACATATTACTACCTTGTAAGATATACATTTTGCACGTTTATACTCTAAACTTTTTTTTTAGTTGCACATTACTACCCTAAACTACAAAAATTTCATTCCATCAGTTAACTTTGACGGAATTTGACTTATAAAAAAGGTTTAGGGTAGTAAGTAGTAACATGCAAAATGTGTATCCAACATGGTAGTAACGTGTAAAAAATGAAGGGTATTTAGGTCTTTTCATGATTTAACTGACATAACATTTAACAGATTGGAAAAAAAGATAGTTTAAGGTAATAACGTGCAACGACATAGTAGTAACGTGCAAAATATGTATCTAACAGAATAGTAGCGACAGAATAGTAACGTGTAATTATCCCTTATTTATAAGACATATACAAAAGTCGATATATTATAATTTTATTAGCCATATTGCAAATATATGTTACTACAACTAATTAACCATAATATAAAAAAGGATGTGAATACATAACATTACCTCATATCAAAGAAACAAAGTTTATTTGAATCTATCATGTTTTTCACTTTTTATTGTGATGAATAAGTCCTTATACATAGAGAGGTAGACAATACAAAAAGATATTGAAATTGTTGACATATGGGATACAATATAATCCATGAAAACAGTGACCCAATTGGCAAGTAAAGAAACTAAAAAGAAAAAAAAAAAATCATATTATATGATATAAATATTTAATGGGCTTTCTCTATATATATTTTGCTATAGGAAGAAAAATTGAAAACAAGTAAAAAAAAAAAAAAAAACCTTTACCTTGTAGCAATGAGAGTGGCAATTTATTATTAAGCATATCATTCATGGGTTTCATGTGGTGCATCAGAAATAGCAGAGAGCTCCATTTGGCTAATCTCATCTTCCTCCATTGGAGCTGGAAGATTCAGATCTATCAGTTTCTCTGCACTTATTGTTGCTGATTTTGTCAAGTTTCTATGAGGTGGAACAGGAGGGTATTGGTTTTGTGCTATGCCAATCCCAATGCCTATACCAATGCCACTTACATGAGACCTCTTGTGCCCACCCAGTGCCTGTCCCGAAGAAAACACTCTGTAGCAAATCGGACACTCGTGAATCTTTTGCCCGCTTTTCATAGAATTCGAAGCCCCCTCCTCTCCCGCTCCTGTATTCTTCGATTGTGTTTCTTCCACTATAAGATTCGTATTCACGTACGATTTCATTTTCTTGTGGCTCGCTCTGTGTCCACCTAGCGCTTGATAAGACTTGAAGACTTTCTTGCACGTCTCGCACTTGTACTTGGCGTGGGACATCGACGCCCGCGCCTTGATTTTATTTGCGAGCTCTTGATCGGACTCGTCGGTCTCCAGTTCCGTCACCGATCGTTCCTCCTCGTGCTCAAACTCCTCGTCCTTCAGGCTCTTCCCTTTGAGCCTCTTGTGATCCCGCGAGAGCATCATGAGGCAATACGCGACGTCCTCTTCCGTCGTCACGTCGGAAATGGAGCTCACCGATTCGTGCTCGATTGCCCACGACGACGACTCAGTCGCGGCGGCGGCCTTACTGAATTTATCGATCCTAAACTTCTTCAAATCCTCCTGACGCTGCATTACCGAGTATCTCCGAATCCGCTTCGATCGCCTCCGAGTCGGGTTCTTCGACGACTCGGTCTCGCTCTCTCTATCCTGAAGAACCACCGAGCCTGCGTCTACCGGAAAAGAGAACTCGGGATCGACTAATCGGACGCTTTTCTTCGGATTGTCTCTCAATTCGTAGAAAAGGCTCTTGTCTTCTCCTTCCTCTTCTTCTTCCTCCGACGAAGACGACGACGACGAAGAAGCGGATTCGATTTCTTCGCTGGTGATGAGCAATTGATTGCTCGGACCTTCGCCGGAGAGATTCATCATGTGAGATCTCATGTGACCTCCCAGAGATCGGCCATTGCAGAAACTCTTGAAACAGAATTTACATTTGTATCTCTCCATTTTTTTAAATTGGTTTTTCAAAAACAGAAATCAAAATTGTTGTAAATGTATGTGTGAGTGAAAATTGAGTTGTTTGTGTAGAAACATTCACCAACTTGTGTTTGTGTGTGTGTGAAAGAGAGAAAATTAAATATTGAAATTAAAATTTGGAAGTTTGAGTTGAATTACTTAGTCCTTATATACAGTAATAAATAGAATAAAATTGTCAATTAATGGAAATAAATAAATTAAATAGAGATACAAGCAACGCCATGTAACGTGGGAGAATTGCCTGTTCTTGTATTTATTTCTCTACTTTCTATTTTATGAATCTGTTGACTACTTTTAAATTTTTACAACAATTACAATATTTTTGGGGGGTATTTAATATTTTTTAGGTTATTTTTCCTAATGTAAGGAATATTGATTTTTCATTTTTACAAAAAATTAAGGGCATTACAGTAAATTAATACTTCATTTATATATATATATATATTATTTTTTTTTTTTGTAAACTTAATAACAGTTCACATATATATAAATTAAATGTTGTTACACACCACCCATTTTTATAATACCTTGTGGTTACAATTTGTTACATATTATACATTTATGGGTAATAAAAAATTCAATTATCATGTACTATTACATATTTGGGTTGGAGGGTATTTTCTATTTTTGTTACTATTTAGAGATAATAATATTATTATAAAAAAAATGTTTTAGTTCAATTTTCCTTTAAAAATGGATCTATTGTTGAAATGTCTGATGGGAATGAAGGGTTGGAAAAAACTGGAAACCAACCTCCCTTCGGAATTGGAGTTCTCTTCTCTTTGTGGGCTTGAAGACTCGGTCCTCACACCATTTTCCAATGAAATTATCTCCTTTTTATTTTTCTGTTTACAAATAAATAAAAAGGGAACAACGGCAAGTATTTGATAAGGTTGGTGAATTGTGTAGTTACGTGTAACGTTTACAAGTCGAAACGTAAGATCTAACTAATCTGTTTATCGAGCAAGTGATTTATTTAACGAGTCCAATTGATTGAATAAATCAATGCAATAGTACTGTTAACGGATCATTCTTGATCAACTTGATATGATTTTCACACAACTGATTCTATGCGAGTGTGTTGGTACAAACACCGCAATATAGTATACTAATATATAAATTTTAAAAGCTTGGAGTTGTTTATTTATTTTTTTGGTAAAAAAAATTGATGCTACCAAAATGATCATAAATTACAAATGCGAATCATATTACAACACGTGGCACCTGAATGCCACCTAAGCTGAATACTCAAGACCATAAGCCTTAATCTAACCCAAAGTCCACTTCCAAGGATGGATGTCCGAAAATCATTCGTAATCCAAATGAGTTCCTCCAAAGACTCGAAGGCTCCCCTAGACCGCACCTTTGATACCCTCAAAAGTCTAAGTGCTCCCTAAAGCATGAAGTCTAAAAGCTCCCTTGAGACACCGAAGGCTCACTTGAGGCTCCCTTCCATGTTCCAAACTTTCCAAGCATCACCTAAAAGACTAAACATGAAAAGGAGTTCACAAAGCCTACCTCGAAGTGAAAAAGGTATTGAACAACATCATGTTTGCGACCTTGGGGAACACATGTCGTGGCCTGGATTTGGTCAACCTCAAGGGTATTTGAGATTCGGTGGAGGTATTGATGTCACGACCTTGGGGCAGTTGCCCTCTTCCTTCCCCGGATGGCCTCCTAGCTTCCTCGAGTGGGCACTTTTCCCCGTCAACCTAAATAATCAAGTAGAAGGAATTGGAATCATCCCCAGCCCGAAGAGCATGAACAACTAATAATAATTAGAATTGGATCTTAAGACAACCATGTGAAGGATCCCGTCAACCGCCCCTCACCACTACTGGGTCTTCCATCTGATTCCGCAGCAAACTCGAACGCTGACTGAGAGTTCAGATTGAACTGCCACCTTCTCCTTCCCTACAATCCATCATTACTGCCACAGATCTCTTGTCGCACACGAATAAAAAACATTTCGCGAATCTACATTGTTGTCGCTTTGTAAACACTAACAACACGTTAACTTGCCATCAAAGTAAGAGTTTATTGTCTTAGTAAAAAAGACCACAATTTGTTATATGTAAAATCAAAAGATCGTCGTCGCTCTAAAAATCAATAACAACCACAACCGTATGGAAACCCTAATTGACTCTCAAAACGAAAGAAAGAGAGCCAGAAAAACCTAACCGCATTCATTTTTGGTGCATACATGTGTAATTACCCCAACACTTTAAGTTCTAAAAATTCCTAGATGAACAATCTATTAGATCAAATGAGGGTACAAATGAAAAATTGAGTTATTTCATGTTCCACAAAAAGCAAACACATAAATATACGGTCACAAAAAGAAATACACAGAAAATAAAGGGTCCAATCTGAATATTTTCAATTCTTCTCCTCCTCCACTCCACTCCATCTTCGAAAATCCAATTCCAGAGCCGAGAGTGGTGAGCTCGTGCACTGTGGATGATCGATCGCCACAACCAAAATGGCGGCGGCGATGACTCGGCTTCAACTCCTCAGAGCTCCTCTCATCATCAAACCCTCTGAAATTGCATCCAAATTTTCTCTATCTCCTTCAATTCTCTTCCACAGACCAAATCTTCGAAGCATCTCCTCAAGCCCTCCTCTCTGCTCCAACTCCCATCGCAAACACCAGGTATTCTCTCTATATACATATTTGTGTGTATGTTTATATATGAGCATTTGTATCATAACATGAAATTTGCGTTTCTGAAGTGCTTTATTGAATCCTAGGTTCGTGCTTCTACAGATGGTTCGAGCACGAGCTCGAGTTTCTCCATTGTCGGAGACCTTCTGGACTACCTCAACGAGTCATGGACTCAGTTCCATGCTACAGGTGTGTATATGTGATGTGTGAAAACGTTGGGTTTTGTGTTGTCTTTCTGAGAAGATTCTTGGCCTTTCAATTGGTATGTATGTAAAAATTTGGTTATTTGCAGCTGAAGAAAAGCGGCAGCTAATTGATGCTGGTTTCGAATTGTTGAAAGAAAATGATGAATGGGACCTGAAGCCCGGAGGAAGATACTTCTTTACCCGAAATATGTCTTGTTTGATTGCTTTTGCAGTTGGGGAAAAGTGAGTGCAAACAGTTTTTTTTTTTAATATTTAATTATGATGTTGAGTAGTGTAATTGGTTCGAAGAGTTTTGATCATTGAAAACATTGGAAATTTTATGTCTTGGATCTGGCATTGTAGCAATCCTATATCATACACATGATGAGGGTTGTAGCTTCCTAGAAATAAATCCAGTTATGTTTACCTGCAACAAATGGTGTATGCATTTCTTACATGGTTTTTCATTTTCTTGTTTTGGTTAAGACTTGTATTGGTTGCTGCTTTGTGATCATTCTTTGTGAACATTAGTTTTAGCTGATTGCAGTCCTAGGTTTGATCATTCATTCTTCTAGAATTCTACATTGATTTTCTGGCACCTTTTAATTCGACACTTGTCTTAGTTTTGCAGGTACAGTGTTGGTAATGGTTTTCATGCGATTGCTGCACACACAGACAGCCCCTGTTTGAAATTAAAACCCAAATCTGCATCGTCGAAATCTGGTTATCTCATGGTCAATGTGCAGACCTATGGAGGTGGTTTATGGCATACTTGGTTTGATAGAGACTTAACTGTTGCCGGGAGGGTCATAGTGAGGGGCAGTGATGGCTCCTTTTTGCACAAGCTTGTGAAAGTAAAAAGACCTCTGCTACGAATACCAACCCTGGCCATTCATCTTGACAAGTATCCCACTTCTTACTTAAGACTCCTTTTTGTTCTTTTTGTTGTCCGCTGATTCATATATTTTATGTACATATTTAATGGTTGTTTGGTAGAGAATGTAACATATTGATGATGATGATGTGAATGAATTGCATATACATAAACTGAAGAAACTCTTAGATTAGGACCATGAAATTGAAGGATGCGTCTTGAAAACACACTTTTAAAATAATCTATGACAACTTGGGTCAACCAAAACAAATCTCCAAAAATATGATAGAAGGATCTTATAAATCACTTAAATATTAACATCCATGCAAAAATGCAGTCGACGCTCCTGTTTAACCAAGGGTCAAAGTAGCGCACTAGAGTTGTTGTCTTCTTGTGCACGGGTCAAGATAGTTGTCTTATATTGTCTAAGTACAAGTCAAAGTTGGGGGTTTTCAGGTCCTTGATCTGGCTTCTGGAGCCTGCATAGGAGGAGCATACCATGAAGTGGAAAACTCGGGTGTATATCTCAGAAACCGCCTTGGGCGTGAGGATGATAGTTTCTACCTGGAATTCTAATAACACCAAAAATTAGAGAGTTCTTGAGAGAAAATAGGAGCGAAACTTAGTTGAATGCAACTAATGATCCTCTCCTAAGGGTTCACTGGGATTTTGAAACTCTTAAGGGTTCGTTCTTGATCGTATGGCAGTCAAAATGAGATTTTTATAACCTGATAATTTATGCATCATCGTTGAGTCTTGATGTTCACTGGGAATATGAAACTCTTACAAGGTAATAGAATTAGTCCACATGATAGGCTCTGAAAGCAGTTTCCTTTTTATTTTATTTATCTGACAGACTTGTAATAAATCTGCATAATACTGTAATTTGCTGATCTTACTTTTGCTTTCTGTTTTGTTGTTCAGCACAGTGAACAAGAATGGGTTCAAACCAAATCTGGAGACTCACCTCATTCCGCTACTTGCAACAAAAATAGAGGAAACATCTAAGGAGTCAAAAGAGTCTCCTTCAAAGGCTGTTCATCACCCACTGCTTATGCAGGTATCTCGTGGTTTTTCTCCAGATGTGCAGGAGAAATCTAATGATTATTTTAAGCAACCAGTGTAGGCATACTTACTGAAGAGATAACAATGATTGCTGTGTGGTTATATGAATTCTTCTATTATGTATTGTACGACCAAGTGGTTAAAGCCTCTTGTTTACCCCTCAGGGGTCTCAGGTTCGAGTCCCATCATCAGACCAAGTGGTTAATGCCTCTTGGTTCTCCTCAGTGGTCTCAAGTTTGAGTCTCATCATGGAGTGTTGGTATCGCCGAGCAAAAAAAAAAGTATCTGCAATACGAAAAATAAAGTATACATCATTTTTTAATACAAGGACGAAACCATTTACTCTTTTAGACTTAAAATGCATTTTTGTTTACAATGAATACTATCTTAAAAGGGAAAAAAACAACACTGACAACAAAATATGATTAAGAGCATGCTATGCCAAAATGTTGTTTCATTCCCACTAATTTCTTTATTTCTTGTAGAACATCAACATTATTTATGATTGACTGGTGTCTGATTTTTATGTCAAGTTGTTAATGAATTTGTGGGTCCGAACTGTCAGTAAGATACCCTGTGCTCAATGAGAACATTTTGTTTTGCTGTTGGGAGACAGGTGTTATGTTTCTTTTTCTTTTCCATTTTCTACTGCTTTCCGTGAATCTATTTGTCGCATGATTGCTTAAAGTAATGCACACTTGACTCTACTATAACATCTTTCTTGATCCTCAGGTTTTGTCAGATGAGCTGAGTTGTTGCATTGATGACATAGTGAGTCTTGAGTTGAATCTATGTGACATTCAACCTAGCTGTTTGGGTGGTGCAAATGATGAATTTATTTTTTCTGGGAGACTAGATAATCTTGCTTCAAGTTATTGTGCGTTAAGGGCTCTTATTGATTCAGGCACTTCTCCCAATGATTTAGCGAATGAACGCCATCCGTATGGTTGCCTTATTTGATAATGAAGAGGTAATTTCTTACTGGACAACTTATAGTGGAGCTTCATGTGAAGTCTCAAGTTTCAGAATAATTCCTTGCCCCTAATCAATTTGAATACCCATGTATGAGATGGGCTATATATGAAAATTGATGTTTTAAAATTATCTGCGAGTCATATGAGTTATTTCCATAAGAATTTACCCTTATTATTATTGAAATTAAGGGAATGGGAAGAATGAGGTTCATCTCTGGAGCATTCTATGTTAACATTATGCTATTAATTTTTAGAGGTCTAAGGAGTTGATTTGCTAACAGATGCCATGTTATTTGTTCCAAAGAGGGTTGTTATTGTTATGTGCCTATCAATGTTCTTGTACGAGTCATACGTTCAACCAGTTATATTCGCTTATTGTTCTTGTCACATTCGCTTCAGTTAATAATCTTGCTTTCTACCTACCCCATGAGTTCACAAATGTTATTTCTAACTGCTCTTGTTTAGGTTGGTTCAGATTCTGTTCAGGGGGCCGGTGCACCGACCATGTTTCAAGCTATGAAACACATAGTTAGTTGCCTGGCTCGTGAGTATGTTGGTGAAGGTGCTTTTGAACGAGCAATTCGGCGATCATTTCTTGGTACTATTCTGTCAGTACCTTTTGAGTTTGTATTACTGTGATGTCACGAGTCATTTCTAATATATTGACTAGGAAATATAATTTGAGATAATATTGTTCTGCCAATGTCAAGAAAATTAATGACAATGCTCTTAATTAGACGTGAGAGTGAGTAGGAACAGGTCTAATGAGACATTAGTTGAGCAGTATATAAGATAATCTAAAGATAACTGAAGATTGAGAGAATCTTCTAAGGAAAGGTTGCAACATTTGTAATATGACTGAGTGAGAATGTCTGTATTGGCATATAGCAGGTGTACAGTTTGACAAGGTGGAATAAGTAAAAATTGAAGCTCGTTGTTATGTATTCTGTTTCCACGTAAACACAATGTTTTTAAGTTTGAATTTAAGTTAAATTTGACTGTAATTCCTTATGTTCCTTATTGAGGGTGTTCTTTTAATAATAGTGTCGGCAGACATGGCTCATGGAGTTCATCCAAATTTCTCGGATAAACATGAAGAACACCATCGTCCGGAAATGCACAAGGGGCTTGTTATTAAGCACAATGCAAACCAGCGCTATGCTACAAGTGGAATTACAGCCTTTCTTTTTAAAGAAGTTGGCAAGATCCATAACCTTCCAACTCAGGTAAGCTTCTTACTTTTGATCATTCCATCCATCATGCTATATCAAGGGTGCAGGCACTAGAGAGGGAAATAAGGGTGAAATGGTAGAAATAAACGTTCTCCTAATTTGTTAAGTTTAGTAAGGTTTGGAATTGATACATTGATCCCTCTATCTGCCTCGTTGGCCCTATTTGGTCTATTCTTCAAAAAGGTAGGAGGATTGTGAAGGGGACAGTAAGTGGGTAACTTTAGCTTGTTTTTTTTTTTTTTTTCCTTCATTTTTCTTCCTACTATTATCCCACCTGTCTTAGATAGTTTTTTGGCACAGAATATAAAAGATAGTTTCACTCTCTTTCTAGCTTTAACTCTAACCTAACTCAATATTAAATAACTTGAAGACAAGTCACCACCACTCCTTCCCTTTCCACTCAACCGAACCCACACAGACCATTAGGTAATATAAACCTTCAACATGCAATAATTGTTCATCTCATATAATTAGGTTATATTCACTTTCTTTGGTGTGCATTGATATTTCCTTTTGGACAGTCGAAATGAATTCTAACCTACTTGTCTATATGGTAGGAATTTGTTGTGAGAAACGATATGGGATGTGGATCCACCATTGGTCCCATACTTGCTTCAGGGGTTGGCATCCGTACTGTTGATTGTGGTATTGCTCAACTTTCCATGCACAGGTATAAAGTTGATTAGCTTACGTCCTCTCCTTAACAAAGCCTCTCTATGCGTCTTTCATCTATAAACCTCAAGAAGCCCCTGATTTTGAACTCTCCCAATGTCCTTTTTGAAAATATCAGGTCATCCTTTTGTTAAATTAAAAATAAGTAATAACAAGTAGAAGAAAGTTCCAATTCTCCAAATTATTCTGTTGTGTAGACCAAAGTTTTGTCCAGCCGCCCACAACCCTATTGAAGTTTGTTAAATGGGAAATTTGTTTGAACTCATCCGCGATTCTGAGGTTGAATATTGACTAGAATTAAAAGCATCATACCATTACCCGATGCATAATATCATTCTAGCTATGAAATCAAACTATAGTAGCTTCTTGTTTTCCCCTTTTGTGTGATGTAGTGACTTTTTGGATTTCAGAACATCTAATATTTACCTCGAGCTGATTCTATCACACTTGTATCAGTTTTCCATGGAGGAGAATCTGTATGGCCTTATTAGGATTTTGTTTTCAAAGAAAGCTCACTTTCACCATTTCAGTTAACTGATATACTCAGGAAGCCATTTTTGGTGTGCATAGTATTGCTTTATTATGTTTAAGCAATTGGTTAATGTTGGTCATTTTCAAGTGCAGTGTGAGAGAAATATGTGGGAAGGAAGATATAGACATAGCTTACAAGCATTTCAAGGCATTCTACCAAACTTTCTCGAGCATAGACAGGGAGCTAAATGTGGATTAAGAAGTTCAATACCTCTATTTACAGTATAAGAAAAACCAAATAGATTCTATTCATTTTGTCATCGAACTTGTACACATCTAGTCGTACAGTTGAGCATTCTACATTCTCTCGTTTTAATGCATATTATGTAACAGTTCTGTAGATGTAGCTGTGATAGATATAGTAATTGATAGCAGCGGTTTAAGACGTTTGTCTTCTCGAGATCTCAGGTTGGAGTCTTCCCAAGGAACAAACTTTGAATGCTTTGACTAACAGGCAGATGTTTATTGCCCTTGCTATGAAATGAGACAGTACTTTTAACATTGTGGAGCAACTGGGGTTGTTTCCAAAGCCCTTGTTTCTACTTTGTTGTGGAAAACAAAAAACTTAATTGGAAAGAGAACTTCATTTTGTAATTGCTGAAACATTGCACATAAAGCTTGTTTGGTCTGTGGAAAATGTTTTCCCTTGGAACTATTTCTAATTATCATTTTCAGAACAAGCTAGCTTTTAGAAAGTAGGCCAAATGTTATTTCTTTTCATTTGCGACTTTGAATTTTATTAAGGGGAAGATGAGATGAGAAAAACTACCATACAACGAAAATTTGATAAAATAAATTAGTTAGAATATACTTTATTGCAACAAGAGTGCGTGCGCCTATTAATTTAGAACTCTAAGAACATCTGGTATCCATAAAACTCTCATACTTAATGCCCACAATTGACCATAATAAAAGTTCTGATAATCATCTCGGGCCAGAAAGAATATAGTAATTTACATCTACTTTCTCAAATGAGTGACAACTAAAGATAAGGTGTATTCTCTAAGGTGCCCTACTTCATTAAATTGGTAATTTGTGTTTCCCAACATTTTATTATTAGCTGAAAGTGGCCATTTGTTTCATGTAGTAGTGAATATTATGCTCTAAGCAAACTTTGTTCATATAGTTTACAACTATTTAACAGAATAATTTAGTAAAAATAAACTGAAAATAAGAGGTCTAGAAATCAGTATTGATCAAAACAAGACTATTTCCCCAATTAAAAATGGCAAAAGAGATGCTCAGAGCTTTTCACTGGAATGAATTCGGATATGCACCAAAGCTTCAGTTACCCAGACCATTCACTGGAAACACGCTTCCCTCCATAAACTCATGGTGCTGTAGAGCAAAAAACAGGATAAATTATACTGCGCCAAGTTGAGAAGTTAAGCGAAATGCATCATATTGACTGTGGGTACCTTTTTCCAAATCAATTGTAGAATTTGGCAGAGCTCTGGTCGGAAGTTCTTTCCCATTTTTATCTTTCATCATCAGTAGCAAAACAGAGCTCTCGAAGACCTCGTTCAATTTGCTAACTCAAATGGGCAAAGGCACCCATTGTATACCGAGTGGTGGAATAGATCAACCCGGGGATCATTAGAAACACGCTCCATTCCAGTCCACCTCGGTTCTCTGTGCCTGCACCCGTGCCAGTTGAAATATGTGGTGCAGCTGCAACAGCCGCATAGAGTTTCAAGCTCGAGTAGCAGCTGGCAGGGTGCAGGCATGGCCCAAGCCCCTCAACGGGGCCGGGCCAATCCAAAACTTGTATCAGGTTGCTGTTGATGAGACTGGACAAGGAGGCAAAATCAAAATTAGATAGGTCATGATTTCCAAATTGAGAATTAAACAGCAACACTAAATATGTAAGAACTAGGAACACTACGGTAAATGTGAAATGAAGCTATTTGACAATTGGATAAATCTAAATGCATTTCAAATTGAAATCTACATGTAAACAACAGCTGATGTTTAAACTACAGCCATCATGCAGGCTTCTCATAATCATGTTCCTTTCCGTTTTCTCCACAGCAAGACAATGACGGCAGGGGTAATCAGAGTAGGACTCATGAGAACACAAAACCCAAAAGAGTTATCACATATCCAAAGGAACATATTTGGCAGACAATCAGGGGAACTCAGTTCTGGAATAGAAGGGACCCCCTTGTGTGGAAAGAGAAAGGCTTTCAGTTAAATACCAACTTGGTTTGATACAGCTTGTCCATGAATAGTAATTGTTCAGTATTTCTCTTAAAACAACTTGCTTTTCATGAATATAATCTTGCAAAGCTTCTGTGTCCCTTGACATTACCCTTAGCAAGGCCAAGCAAAACCAACTTAAGCTTCTTACACTTCTAATTTTGCCGATAAAATTCATTTTGTAGTAAACTTAGAACTATTCTCACAGAAAATGGAGAGACAATAGCTACGTTAAATATGTTTGCATATTTCTTCCATAAACATATGAGCACTAGCAGTCTTTTACTTACTCTTAAGAAAGAGGAGCCTCAAAATTATCATACCTGTGAAAATGGTTGGTGCATATGTTCATGAGAATGGATGAACGGCATTCCAGGGTGCTGACAAGGATATTGAGAGGAATGCAGATAAATGGCAGATGTCGAGCGTGCACCAACATGATTTGGATTAAATGTTGTCATTATGGTCTCCGGATGACCATACCCCAGCCCTGCAGGGGTTGATGTAGCAGCCCATTGTGCAGGTAAATGTTGAGGGAGTGGACGAGATTGATGCTCTGCAGAAATCTGTGGCCTATGAATGGATCCAAGTTGGGGAAATTCGGTATTATAGTTTACAGCAGGAGTGTACATAGGTTGCATAGTATATGGCCCTCCATTGAAACCAAACCCGGGATCAAACCTTTGCATGTACCTGAAAAACCATAAAACTTTTTAAGGCTATCATATGGAAGAAAGAAAACGCTCAGCTTTAGCTATTCAGCATATCAATCCTACATAAGAAAAGTGCTTTTAGAAGTGGAACTATAATTGAATTTCAAGCGGCAAGCGTTCTGTACACTCACTCGAGCTATTACAATATTTATTTTATACTTGGGAATGTAACAGCGTAAAGTAATAGTATATATGCAGAACAGAGGTAAATAGAAGCTTTTATTTGATCTAAAGAGGATTATTTGTGAATCATTTTAATTGTAAGAGTATTACATCAAAATAAAAGTGGATGATAGACGGAATTAAATAAAATATCCTTATGAAAAAATAAATATTTGGCTGTAAAATATCAAGTTACTACTGGCTAGATGGGTGGAGAGTCAACTATAGATTGTAGCAGTGCAGTTTACAACAACTACTATCATATCAATGAACCAGTGTCCACTAATACTAATTGTCATCTAAACTGACAATTACTAGTTGAAAATGCCAAATCTAATATAAAGATAGTTATCCTACAAGATATGACACTAAAGATCAGTAGAAGCTATACTAAATAAATGGATAACCACACATACCTGTCATAGCTCCTGTCGTAATCAGGATCCTTACGCTCAACTTCACGGTCCCTGAAAATAGCCACCCTATTATTTGGTTTATACCTACCAACCGGCTCCTTCTCCACCCTATTTCTAGCAGATCTACTACTACTTGGAGAAGAATCAATCAAACCCCTACCCAAATTAATATCATGAATTACTGGCATAGTCTTCTCTTCCATCTTTGAAATCCCCATTGATCCATGATGGGAACTATCCTGCAATCTTAGTTCACTTTCTGGTTTCCCAGCACTTCCACTTGCATTATTAGCATTGAATATTCGCGCACGAGCTCTGTTATACTCCTCTTTCCTTTCCTCCACACTTTTGGCACTGTTCGACTTTAAAGAATTTGAATTTCCACTGTTGGCACCTTGTGACCGTTTTTGTGGCCTCTGTTTGATGGCAACCTTAACAACACCACCCTCTTCTGATGGTAAGTTTACAGGGATGTCTGCCAGGCGAATTGGAGGAAGCCTACACTCAGGAGTCTTGTGAACAATAATTCTGAAACCAGAACCATCAGGAAGATTATTATCCGACAGGACCATTGACTGCAATGAGTAATGTTGAGCCACGCGATGTGCAGCCAACCGCAGGTATGAAGTAGGAAGCTGCTGAAACTCTAATTGATGTTGTGCAGGGTCACGAATGAACTTTTCAATGTCTTGCTCCATTCTTAGAACTGAAGAGGAATGTAGATATAAGTATCACATAAAAAGAGGCATTGTACAGCAAACTTGCTCTTGTATCAAAAGCTTCAATACACACATTCAATTTCTAAATATAACTATATTAAGTGGTGATATTATATTAATTTCTAATCCTAATAGTTATATAATACAGAAAGAGCTGCCCCATTTGGATAAGTTGTCTTTTTCAGTCCGATATGTTTATTGGGTATAATAAAAATTTTATGACGGCTAATCCCTTGCATACAGGTATAGCAAGGCTTCACTCTCTCACAATAGAGTAGCATTTGTTTAAACTAATCAAGACTAAGGCCAATGTTAATACATTGGTCTAGGAAAATAATCACAGAGAGGATAAACTGCTGTAGGAAAGCATCCTATAGTAGGATTAAAAAAATATAGTAGCCACTCCTATTTTCAACTTGTTTTTGAATCGATCAAATTAGTTAATAAACTCAAGGAACCTTAGATTAGTCCACCCCAGTTTCCTTTGCATGACAGTAATTAACTATAGGACTCCTATTGCCTGAATCTAAGGTCACATTCAGCCAATATTCGTAGCTCTGCACCATATTCATAAATTCTATTGACTTCAAACCCATATTATTTTTGTTGCTTTAGTGTATATTGTGGAACCCATTCCTTAAATATCATATGACACCTTGCCACCAAAGGCTATCCCAATTTAACTTAACATAATTTATCCCTATATCCATTCTATAACAACCAAAAGGTACAAATTTATTCTTCTAACCCAAGAGGACCACATAAGTGATAGTATGCAGTTTCTCAAATCACTCATATATCAATCCAGAACTTTGAAACAAAAATTATACAGTGACAAAAATAGAAAGTAAATGATTATTTGTATGAACTAAAAGCCAATCCTCTAACAATATCATACAATGGCAGGACACGCAAGCAAACACAAACACAAGCAGCTAATATTCTTAGCTTGAACAAATTCATGAGCTAAACGAAGAAATTAAAACATCACCAGATACAAATGGACGGATCAAATCCGATAAAAAATAACTTACCAGATAGGCGTTCGCGCGGGTTCTGAAGAGCCTCGCGAAGGAATTGATCGACCTGATTATACACATCCTCGGAGAGATTGTCAGGCGGGGAGGTCGAAGCAACAGCAGATGCGGACGAGGAGGTTGCTGAATTGGAAGCATCGGCGGGCTCTTGGGGCTTATTGAAGTCCTTCTTGGAAGAAGCGGAGGAAAGCATCAGGCGTTTCATGGTCTCGTCCAAATCGGCGACCTCCCATGACTCGGGGGCTCCGATATCCTCCAGAGAGCCCTCCATGGACGTGTGAAGAGGGGGTGAATTCTAGGGTTTGTGAGGCGAGAAAACAGGATTCATCAGAGGAGGATGCTGGGGTGGAGGAGCGAAAGAGAAACCCTAAATCGTGTGCGGGATTGGAATTTCATGAGCAAATTGGGGGAAATTGATAGGGTTAGGGTCAGGTTTAGGGTTTGGGGACGACGAATTGGGGAGGGAGTGATTGGGAGAGACGAAGGACGATATAGGGTTTGACGAGTGGGCGAGCGTGTGAAGTTGGCACGTGCTTTGGAAAAAATCTGTCATTCTTATAATACAATACGTGTCGTTCCGTGCCCCATTGGGAATGTATATTGTGCCTCCTTTGCGTACGTCTACTCGTTTTCTGAGTTGGAATTGGAATATCCGAATATGTATAATTGAAGAAAGCGGTCATTTAATTTAGGGGGTAATTATATAAATCACTCGTCAAGTATCGAGTTCTGGAAATTGCACTCTTGAATTTTCGTTTATATCCTAATGTATAAAAAGATTTTTTTGTCTATGATATCGTTTGTTAAATAGTAAAATGACTAAATTACCATTTATTTTTTTTGTTTTTCTTTATTTTTATAATATAAATAATAAAAATTAAATTAAATCTATCATAAACAAAAATAAAAACCATTTTAGATCTGATATATCATCCGTCTTTCATTTGATCCTACCCCGCCTCCACACTACAAACCCCACTCTGTTTCACTGCCCGACATTTGCGTGGAGACGAAGATGGTCGGAGGACGAGGGTCGAAGATGATGGCAAGTGAAACGAAGCCACTGCCGCTCGTCGCTCGACCCCCCATTTTCTTCGATCTTGGCTCGTCGGCCACAGATCTCCTCGCCGGCTCAAGGTTGGCCTCGTCGAGGCCTATTCTTCTCGCCGACGATGTTCACGGCCTCTTCTGAAGCCACTGTCGCTTGTCCCTAGCTCACCGACCCTATGTTTTTTCCGATATAGGCTCGCGACCTCAGATCTGCTCGTCGGCTCAAGGTTGGCCTCGCCGAGGCCTCTTCTTTTCGCCGGCGATGTTCACAACCTCCTCTTCTAGCACGAACTAGCAACACCAGCGAGGACTTAGTTTAGTTTGGTTCTTTAGGGTTTAATTTGGTTTGTGATTTATTTTGAAATTGTTAAATTATGATAACCAAATGGATTAGAGTTTAGTTTCACTAATTTTGATTTATTTTATTTATTTTGAAATTGTTAATGTCATGAGAATCAAATGCACATGATTTTGTTGTTAAATTTTTGTAGAAATAAGAAATATATATGATGAATGAATATCTGTTTTAGTTTGTTGGATGATAAATTAGGGGTTATTTTTGAATTTTTCAGCGAAACTATGATGTTTTCGGCAAAACTTTCAATTTCCTGGTAAAATGATGAATTTTCGGTAAGATTATGCAATTATCGACGAAATTATGAATGTTTCGGCTAATTTACGAACATTTTGTCGATCAGGGACGAATGCACTCTTTGTCGATTGAGGACAATTTCCCCCAGTGGATTTTTTTATTTATTTTTACCTCTATATTTTTAGATTTTTCATATATGCCCCTACTATATTTTAAAATTTGCTCTCACTCAACTTTTAGGTATAATATTGTTTGCCCCTTTAGTTTAGAATTTTTTTTACCATTTCCCATATATTTTTATAATATGGCTTAAATTAAATTACAAATTAAAGTTTTATTAAGTTTTTTTTTGTTGAAAAGTAATTTCATTAATTCATAAGGGTAGATTTCCCTGATACATAGTACAACCCTAGACAGTGAGTACCACATACCTTAGACCAGCGCAACCCGATAATAACCCTACCAGCTGTTAGCCCCTGGGAAGAGAGATACCTAACTCTCGACCGTTCATCCCATACAATTAACTTTATTCCAACGAATTCTGAGCCTTTGGCCGGGAACCCGCCTCGATTCCCCCTTCAACCGAGCATACAAGGACACAAAGACACAACTAATACCATAACTAACAGATAAATCTGACAAACAACCAAAACATAAAAAATAGAAAACGAAATACAAACTAAAGCAATAAAAATAAAATT
>JAYMTK010000179.1:0-28109 GCA_036897405.1 Pelargonium myrrhifolium | reverse complement strand
CTTCCCCGATTTTGTGTTGTATCTCCTCCTTCGGCTTGTAATCTATTCCCCCCGCCTGTGGGTGTTCATCACTTTATGTATTTGGATGCTTCTAACTGCACCCTGGATTTGGCCTCTGATAGGCTCCCTCCCTAAGCTTATTTAAATGAATGATTTCCTTTATAATAAAAAAAAAAACATACAAACACCCATGAAGCTAGAAAAGATGAAAAAACATGATGAAGTGCAAATGACAAACTCATGCAAGTGATCACAAGAAAACACAATCATAATTATCAACTTGAGAGTGTTGTTTTGAGTAAAACAGTCCTGCCCTAGTGATAAGATGTGTCTGCATTTCCATTTAGCACGTCTTTCCCCAGTATTTGTTCACAATAGGCTTCCATAAACTTTTTCTTCTAGGGTTGGAGCATAGCATGGAATCCAAATATTTATGGGGGAGGGAACCGAATTGACAACAAAGGCATGAGCTGACAAATCAAATTTTGAGTAGTTGAATTCGAACCCGGCCTGAAATCAATACTTGTTTAAAAATTTACTAGACAAAACCAACCTAAGTTTGTCTAGTGCTCGCAGTTCGTGTCCAAATTGTCATCTAGATCTCTAATTCCGAGCACAGAGAGTGTTATGAAAGAAGCTGTAAATGTAATTGAATGTTTCAGATTTGCAACACTGTGTTTCAGTAGCTGGAAATGTAATTGAAACCAGAATCCGAAGTCCAAAGCAGCAAGAAAACGTAAAGAAAGATGGATGGGATGAGATGAGATGAGATGGATGGACAGATGAGAAAAAGTAGTGATTGGACAACAAATAGAAATGGAGATAGTAATGAATTAAGTTTGTGGAATGACAAGACAACATCATTTCAGAATCTGATGTGATTCATGTTCCTCTTCCTCCACAATATAATAATATTTCTAAACTTTCCTCAATGCCATCATGAGCCCATTGGCTTCTTTTACCGCTTCACCCACCCTTCAATGCCCTTATTATTTATGCCTCATTTCATTTCCAGCATTAATGTTATTAGCACTACCAACATTCACACTAGAGAAAAGAAAACGTAGATTTACTAAACAAATTGTTTATTTTCTGTATACTATGATTCGTGTCATGAATTTTGAATATGAATAAAATGGCATTCCACATGGAGAAAAAGGAAATGAAAAGATGGGTTCCCAAACTGACAACCCGCATGACTATATGTAATCTATAAAAAAATACTTAATTAAGGATGAAGGATTAATTAATCTATGTAATTAAGGGCAGAGGAGCAGTAGTGCAAGTACAGTACTTGAATGATTAAAATATGTAGTAATTAATAAATGATAATGTGGGCATATATATATGTTGCAAATTAAGGAGAGGGAAGTGGGCAGGAACAGGAAGAAGAATATATATATGAATAACTTCCATTGGGCTTTTGTTTGAGCTAGCTAGGTTAGTACTAATATAGTAGTATGTTACATGTTAATTACAGTATGTTTTTGATTGGGCTATAAATATGAGATCATGTCATTCTTTCATTTATTCTCATACACACAAATCCAACACTACCCTTGCTTGCTCTCCTTCTTTCTTTAAGTTGAGTACCTCTCAGCTTCTTCCTTTACTACTACTTCTTCTGTTTTCATTTGTAGCAACATATATAATTCTCGCCGGATCGATAGAGTGAAATCAACCACCTAACCTACCCTACGGAGTATTTGTACATGTCTTGATCACTTCTGATCGAAATGAAGGGAGAGAAGAGAGCTTTCTTCAGTCCACTCATAGGTGGCAGTAGGATTCAATTAGCTGCCGACTCATTCATCCAAATACTTATTCACTTGATCGAATTATGTATTGGAATCAGTAAATGAGTGAATGAAGCGGGAGACAAGTTGGATCTTAAGCTTCCTGTACTTGGACTGAAGGGAGCTCCCATTTCTCTCTTCTTCTTCTTTTATTCTCTCTCAATATATGTGTTTTGGATCTATTTCATTGTTGATGTTTATTGTTTAGGATATGTTTATAATTATTGTTGTTGTGCATATATATATGTATATTCTGTGACACTGTAAGTTAATATTCTTGTGTTGCAGTAATGTAGTGGAGTGGTACAAGTATTGGAAGCAAGGAAGCGGTTTTAGGGTTTTGTATTAGAAAATAGAAGTTGGTGTGGTGGTGGAGTGGAGTGGTGTTTTTGTAAAAGAAGTTGGCAGATGCACGCTGTGCGAGACAAAACTCTTCTTGGGCCTTGTTCTACTTGTGCAACAAGTTCCCAGATCAGACCAGACATGTTCTCTCCACTTGCCGTAATTACTCATATGCCCTCCCACCTTCCATAATTAGGGTTTCAGTTTCTGCACCTCTATTTTATGTATGTACGTGCTCTGCTTGCTGATCTTGCACTTCACTTCTGTCTCAGCCATAGTTGTATTAGCGGGGTTTTTTTTTTTATTTTTGGCCTAAAATAAAGCTTAATTTTGGAAAATGTCACCATCCACAAAAAAACTAGCACCTTGTATTTTTTTATTAATTTTTTAAGACATTAACGTCAAAATATTTAGCGTTAAGGTCTTAAATTTCCGGCCAAACCTTAACGTCAAATATTTTGGCTTGTGACCTTAACGCCAACTTTTGTTGGCGTCAAGGGTTTTAAAAAAACTTATGGCCAAAACTTTTGACTTTAAGGTATATTTTTTTTAATTTTTTAATAAAAAAACTTGTGGCCAATTTTTTTGGTGTTAAAGGCAGAATTATATTTTTATTTTTTAATTAAAAAATTTATGGCAAAAAATATTTGCGTTAAGATATACTTTTTTTGGTTAGAGAATAAACTTTATTCCATATTTTTGAGGAGGATTTTTAATTTTAGGGTTTTAATTTAAAAAATCCTCCTCAAAAATATTGTGCTACGGGCAGTTGTTTAGGACATCATGATCATTAAAATAAATTGTATATGCGTGTATTTTTCATTTATATGTTATATAGAATAAAGTTTATTCGCTATAAATATATAAAAAATTATACCTTAATGTCAATTTTTTTGGCATAAATTTTTTTATAATTAAAAAATAAAATAAAAATACATTAAAGCCAAAAAATTTGGCCATAAGGTTTTTTTATTCAAAAATTAAAAATTAAAATCCTTAACGCCAATTTTTTTGGCCATAAACTTTATTTAATTAAAAAAATAAAAATACGCCAAAAAAATTGACCATAAGGTTTTTTTATTAAAAAATTAAAAAATATATACCTTAAAAAATTTGGCCATAAGTTTTTTATTAAAAAATTAAAAATTAAAACCCTTAACGTCAAAAAAATTGGCGTTCAAGTCACAAAATATAGGGAAAAAAAATTAAATGGCTTCACGCCAAAATATTTGACGTTAAGGTTTGGCCGTTAATTTACCACCGGCGGAGGCTTAACGCCAATTAATTTGGCGTTAAGACCGTAAAGCCAAATATTTTGACGTTAAGGTCTTAAAAAAATTAATAAAGAAAATACAGGGTGCTAGTTCTCTTAATTCTTTGAAGGTGGTGACATTTTTCAAAATTAAGTCTTATTTTAGGCCAAGAATAAGAAAAACCCTGTATTAGCCATTATTTTCAATACACAGAGTTCTGTAAATTGTAATGTGTTTTATATTTGCTACCTCACCTGGCTTCGGCTTGAATATATAAGGCATTGATCTTATGCTCTTTCCGTTCTCTTTTTACTTGAATAGTTGGATTGACCAAATAAAACATATATTTCAAATGATTAAGGTATCATTTGGATTTATGCCTTAGAAATGACTCAATGGTGAGACACGTTTCTTTTATGTGGTAGGTGTTGAGTTCAACTCTACTCTAATGAGTCAGGTGAAGAACCGACACCTATTGAAACTTTATTAGAGAATCAAGACTCTTATCTGATTGAGATTGTACTTATGCATTATGTGGAATATCATATGTTGAATCTTTCGCGTTTTACAATATACCGGACAGAAATTGCTCTTTTTGATTTGTTTGGCATTACCGACATTTTTAATGAAATTTAAACATGAGATCTTAAAGAAAATTTATACGTCTTGAATCATTTGAAATTATGGGTGTTGATACTAAATTTGCTCTTTGAAGTTCTATGCCCATATATGGTTGCTCTTTGAAGTTTGAAGTGGGTGAATTATTAAGAACAAAAATTTCCAAGTGCGAGTGTATGACCAAAAGAAGCCATAAAAAGTGGGTCAATTGTTAATGGTAATGTGGTGTTGTGCTTAGCAGAAAAGAGAGACAAGTGCCACACTCGATCTGCTCCTATCCTATCCTATGCTTCTCCTTTTCCCAAAAAACAGATCAAACACATTTGATAATCTCAAACTCAACTTCAACTCCAAGATTTTGGACTTTTCAGCTAAGCTTAACTCAAATAAACTATACAAAATAGGAAGGATATTGGGGCATGTGTATTTTGTACATGTGATTTACACGTGGGACATGCGTCATCGAATAATTGGTTAATGTATATGTAGATGACTAACTCAACGAGACTTGAAGCCACCTTAAAAGAGTGGCTAACGTAGAATCCGACCCGTTTCACTTTCAGTCATATCAATAGTAATAAAAGAGTTCATCAGTTGTGAGTACTTTTATTTATATATTCAACGGCTCTCTATCCTTGTGTACACTTTTCTTATTCAATAATATCAACATGCATCATTCATCACTGCACCATGATCTTTAGTTAGCAAACACACTACCTATTATGGATCCTTGGTACTTGTTTGGTAACACTTCTCGTAAACTAGAATTGACTTTTGAGCAATTTTTAAAAGTTATGGTTGTTTGCTAACATAAATAAAAAGAAGAATTTTTAAATTAAATACCAAATTTTATAATTCAAAATTATTTTTATGAAATGACTAAAAAGTACATAAGTATATAAAAAAAAATATTCACTACAAATCATAAAGTACAGACATAATTCGAATATGATTAATTCTCTCTCAACTTTTCATGTCATAAGTTAAAAAGAATAGCTTTTTGAAACTTAACCATTATTGCATAAGTCACCAAAATTTAGATGAAAATTAACAATGTGTCTAGCGTTTATCTTTATCATTTTCTTATGTTAAATTTTTTATTTGATATGTAAATTTTTTTGTAAGTGTGGCAGTGTTACCAAGCAAGACCTTAATGTTCGAAGTCAATGACCCGAAAAAAATCATGAACTAGTAACAATTTGAAGTGGGGTTTGATCTTTCTAATGACTAAGTTTTATCAGATCACCTGAAGATATCAAATAAAATCTTCTTTTGGGTTGTGATCAATTTGACTTTGTTTCCATTGGCTATTTGGCACCACTTTCTGGTATGTACGTGTAATCACATGATCACCTACATATATAGGGTTTAAGCACGACACATTAATAAGATGTGCACTAGAAAATAATCCGAGTATAGTAACTTTATTAATCTTGTCTATTTTATAAGTGTATTTCTAAGGTACAACCAATATGATCTTTCCTGACCTAACATTCTCTTATGAAAAATAACTAAGGAATCCAAACCTGGCTGAAAATAATAATAATGAAGAACTTATTATAAAGTTTTTCCCATCAACATATATATTCGAAATTCATTATCAATTGGATGAATCAATTGATGTGTATCTAGAACTCTAAATTTGTAATAAATGAAAACTATGCAAACAGTTTAAAAACATTTTTTAAAAATGTTATTTGTTTTACATGCATGTTCTAGGTATTTTTTAAGGTACAAAACGAAAACACAATATAATTGAAAAACAAATATATATTAATTTTATGGTTTAATATTAAGTATAGATGAATAACGACTCAACATATGATTATTATTCTTTTATAAATTTTTGGTTCGAAACATTCGATTTATAAGAGTGAAATACATTTTACACATTATATTTAGATTAAATCATCAATAAAATAATTCATGCGTCATATCTTATTATTTGAAATATTATTTAAACATATAAAATTACTAAGAAATAAATAAAGATATAAGTTTTAAAATGTGATTATGTTGAAACTATTTTAGCAATAAAGAAATGGCCACTGAAGGTTCTTTTGAATTGGACAATTTCAAGAGACTATATGACCATTAATTTGTTTTATGACAGGAGAGACCATATGTGAATGGCTAAGAAAAGTCAGAACACTCATAGTAAATACTATATACTATAGTAAATAATGGAAGATTTTAGGTTGATTATGCCAATAACTTTGTTACCACTACGTACCATTGTCAACTCTTATGATCCATCGTGAATTGATAATTTATTAGCTAATAAGAAATATAGCTGATCAACTTTTTTTTTTTTTTTTCAGTTTTATATGAAAAAATTATGAGGGTTGAGATTTCATCAAGGTAGTCAAGTAATCTGGATGTAAAATTCAATGGGCTGTCAATTACTTATTATAATCATACGATTGATAAGATTTGTGATGTGCTATTTTTTTTTCATGTTGTCCAACAATATAAGTAGATCAATCATTTTAATTTACGTTGATTAATGTCACAAATTGTTCTACAAAAGAGCTAATGTGTTAAATAAATATCACTGTGTTGAAATGAACCTTCAGTGTAAGTACAGAAAGTGAATAGAAGTTCCTTAACATCATACTTATTCCCGAGAGGTTGCAAAGCCTCTAAACTCTTCAAGACTCCAAAGGTCCTCTTATCATAAAAATGTGTTTCGCCTCATCAGAACTCACCTAAGACTCGATCCTCACCACAAATGGACATTAGAGTGCTACTCGAAATAGTAGGTGTTTTTAAGGGTTCCGCTCCTTTCCAAGATGATTGAATGGCACACATAAATTGTCATACAAATGAGTTTGTAGAAGCAGCCAACACCAAACAGGCCACTTCTGTCCTAATTACCAACTACTTACGTTTACAAACATGTATACATGTATTCACCCATAAATATACTGATGATTTGCACAAATAATGAGTTACTAAGTGACTTTGGTGAAGAGGTTTTGAGATTAAATCTTTAAACTTCACACCTCTAAAATTGAGAAGTTTGGAGGCAGAGTCATATGAATTTGAACCCCTTAATTAACCTATTAAAGAATAGAGTTAATAATGAATAATGCCCAAGAAACTTATTAACTTTTCAAGGATAGAATTCACAAGGAAAATTTTCCCAAGGAGCTAATGGAAAAATCAAATTATATAATTATATATATATAAAAAAACAATAAAAGAGGAGGATAAGGCAAGTCCAAGAGTAATATGGCCACAAACTGAGAGAAGTTTGGGTTAATTAGGTAAGCTAGTTTTGTGGGTAGGAAAAGAAGAAAAAAATGTTGAAAACATTGGAGGTTGGGTTATGCAAAGATTCATACAAAATGGGTTTGTTGATAGGAGAGAGGTTTAGTGAAGAGATAAAGAGCAGGTTGTGTACAGACCTCATTTTGCAGAATCAGCTCCTCCCTTTTGCCCAAACCTCACGAGGACAGCTTCTTATCCAAACACTCTCCGACAATAACCGGAACAAATTTCCAAGATATTGGGATGAGCTGTTGGGCACTGCACAGGGAAGTGGAGTTCCTGCTCTTGAGGTACTTTTATTCATGTCCAATTCAAATTCAAGTTAATTTTAGTACTGAATAGAAGTGTGTTGATGTGCAGATAATACTAATCAATTTCAGAAAAGAAATTCTTCCATTTGTGACCAAGAAAGAGGAGATAGAATCAACAAGTATAGATTGTTCAAGTGTACTTGTGGTCAGTGACTCCATGGCAGTTGCAGCTCACAATGAGGATGCCAATGTTGCTCTTCTTGGCCACACGTATGTGTTTGTATCTGTATTTGTTTCCACTTCCATCTCGATTTAGATAATTGTGCACGTGCATGCTTAGGTGTACACTCATCTCTTGTGTTTCTCTGTACAACAAGGGTTGATAAGAAATCTCACGGCGGTAAAATACTAGCACTTACAATATTGCAAGCAAAACCATTTTAATAATGCTGAACTTTTAGCAGTTGAAGTTCAAACCATTATGTGTAATTAAATAATGAAATTTAATATGGAATCGGAGTCGATACTTTTTGGGCTAATGACCCGTCTGTCTTGCCTCTTGATTTAAGTTCATCATCCACATGAGCCCCAAATTCGTTCTCTTTTATCCGGCCTGCTTGTGAGGAGGAGTGTTAACCGGTATTCTCGACTTAAATCCCATCTATCCTCTCTCATTGTGAGAGCATGTCATGGGACATGCACACAAAGACCTGCATAAACTTTCCCAAACTTTAATCATATTTTGCCTTGTACTACTGAACTTGGTAGTAACAAGTGTAGTGTGGTTGATGTAGATATCTAGTCCGAGGAACATTGCCAAATGATGCACACTTCACAGCATACACATATGCAGGGGAGCTTCCAAGCTGTGCATTTGGGTTTAACAGTCATGGATTGGTATAAGCTCAACTCTATCAGTCATGGACTGCGTGTATTATTTACTATTAGGACACTCAAATCTCAAATTTGTACTCTTCAGGCTTTTACACTGAATTCAGTACCGCCAATGGAGGATGAGATCGAGATGGGCGCCATTGGCCGCAACTTTATCTCCCGGGACCTCCTCGAAGCAACTAGCATTGATGATGCACTCAATGTAGCATCTTAATTCCTGCACTTGCTTCTCCTACTACTTGAGAATTGAGATTCATCATGGCTTGTCTGTCCCTGTAGAGAATCAGATCATCAGAGGCTTCTGTGGGGCATAGTTATAATCTAATTGATATCAGAAAACGCAAGATTGTAAACATTGAAACTGCATCAAGGAACAGGGTTTCAGTTCACGAGATTGGAGCAACGCCATTTTTCCATGCAAACATGTATCTGCATCTTGAGATTCAACAGGTTTGCTATGCATATCACAAAAGAGTGCCAAACTTCTTCACACCCAAGTATTGAACATATGATCAAATAAGTGAATTTCAAAATTATGGTTCTGTAACAAGGTACAAGATGAAAACTCAAAGAGGAGGCAAAAAAGAGCAGCTATGCTACCAAAAAGGTCCAAGACTGATTTCCTGTCACTGCTTGGAGACACAGACGATGCAACGTACCCAATCTACATGACTGGTATTACAAAGAATAATTTTAACCCTTCTTCTAGAAATACTTCCTAGTTTATACCCGATGGTGTTGCTTTTTCAGGTCCAACACTTCACACACTGTGTACGGCGGTAATAGACCTGGATGAACAAACACTATCAATTATTGAAGGGAATCCAAAGAATGGACAAGTTTCTCATATCTTCTCTCTGTATTCATAAGAGTACAATAAGGTAGAATAAAAGCTTCCAGCAGCCAATCCATACGGTAGCTAATTGTGCGGAAGGAATTATGTCTTGGCTCTTATGCACGCTCGTAAAGGCCTAACATGTGGCCATCAACACATCGCATAGCTGCAACCTGACCACAAGGAGAATTTATTCATAGTTACATCATCTGTAGCAAGGTGAAGAAAGAAAAAATGTGGTGTTCTACATTATATGAGTTTATTACCTTTCCATGTACCTCATATTTGATGGGACCATCTAGTTCTGCTCCTAATTGCATTAACTTTGACACTGTACTATTAAGGTCAGTCACTGTGAATGATAGAAGTGAAGAGTATTCGTTCCGCACAACATGGTCCCTGTGAAACTTGGTTATGAGATACTGTGTTCAACTGAAAAATAAACTCAGAAATATCTATAGGTTGTACTCAAATTATCAAAAGAACAAAATTGGTGTTGATAATTAATCAGTTGTATGCCAATGCCGATAAATGAAATCAACTAATCAGCAGATACAGTTGACAAAAATATAGTTTTTAGGTAACAAAAATATATGTACTGAATGATTACTCAACTAGCTTGGTAGCTGACAGAAGTTTCTGTCTGTGTTCAATCAAACTAAAAACACCAAACTGGATAACATAGGTTGATCAACCCAGTTGGTTTTGGTGCGTGCAGCACAAAATTATCAACCAAAGATTCCCATTCTTCTAAAACTACAGTTTTGCAGATACCATGGAAGATGGAATTAGTATTTGATCTATATCTAGTTTTAAGGCTTGTGTGTGACTTTTGCAACAACCTGGATCATCCTCTTACAAGTAATTACATAAAATGACAATTGCGTTCCTTGGATCCATTTTACGTCCTATAATCCACCTTGTGCTATCAAGATCTGAGAAGCAAAAATGCCATGCTATATCATTCTATGTTCTCTATGTGTGGAGTCGCAATATTTACTACCTGATGTTCCCAATAAACCTGATATACACCCATCTATTGGACCTAACAGTAAATTGCTTCTGAGCGGCTGAGCCTATAAGAAATTCTTGGTCCTTTTCAACAGAAAACCCTCACTGAAGAGTGCTAGCTAGTGACAATCAGGTTTCCTGTACCATTAATTGACCATGTATCATAAGTTATGCAGATGTTGAAGAAAACACAAACTTGCACGGTCCTGTTAAACATCACACAATCTTTGTCTATTTCTGCTATCATGTCACAGCCTTCATGTGAGGTAATCTGAGGTATACGTCCTCTCCTGAGAAGTGAACACTCTCACAGCTTTACTATAGTTTCATTTTCTGTTTCACATCCTATGGTAATATGAGGTAATCACTAATCAGTAATCACCAACCACTAACAAATGTGATGAAAAGTTGCTCACAGAAATTTCACTACTCCAATCAAATCATGTAGTCTAATTATCTATACATCAAAATTTGCCATCAATTATCACAGAACAAAAATTACAAATGGATCATGCCCCAATTTACGATGAATCGTCAGCAATAGCAGATAAAAATATTAAATCTCACTTGGTACATGCTTTAAAACCTAGAATAATGATAACAGGGAAATAAAAGGCTAGGGAAACACAACTAAAATCTACCCAAAAATCGCAAAAACACAAGTTATGATTCACAGAGAAGAGAAGGTCAAATGTAAGGCACATGAAACGGAAACAAGGAAATGGAAGGAGAGATGTACTGACTCGGCGGCTTGCATGAGAGCGAGCTTGAGAGGGCCGGATTGGAGCTCCGCCCATCGCAGCGAGCAGACATTGACGGTGAAGTCCAAACCTTCGGAGTAGAAACGAGCAGCTCGTGGCACGTCCTTGTGTAGTTGCAGTATCCACCTGAATGACGCTGCCATATCCCTCTCACTCGATTCTCTCCAACTTTGCCCCTTTTCAACGACGATAGGTCTAGGCGCTTACGACGTCGTATTCATTTATTTATGAATCCAAACTCACAATTGTTAATCTACATTTGGTTAATACAATAAAGATTGGGCTTTATTGGGCCTAGGTTGGGCCTCATAAAACACACATTCAATCTCCAATAAAATTACATTTTCAGTTTATAAACAGAAACTTGGACTAGATTTGGAGGGGTGCGCCAGGCCTATGCAGTAGTGCAACGCAAGGGCGACGCTTGAGAGCCCCAGTAGCAAGCTACTGTGGTGGACCATCCCCCATAAAAAATTAATTTAATATCGTGTGGGCCGATGGCCCACATATCAGATATTAAACTGATAAGAACAGATACTACACTTGATCTTAGCCAAAAGGCCGAGAAAGGTATGCTTCTTCCAGCGTTCAGCCTCATATTTTATAGCCTCTCTCCTGCTTTGTTCCTTCTCTCTTTACCGATGTGGGACACTGAACTGACATACGAAGAAACTGAACATGGCTCTTTAGCTGAATGAAGCTGACTCGTCTGAAAGCCCAAGGGACAACATGATAGTTCCTCGTCTGAAAGTTGGTGGATTCAACACCCAAAGCTGATAGTGAATTCAATTCAACATGCTATATTTCTTAAAGTGCCTAGCCTTGTCAAACCATTACTGGGTATCGACTTTTCAGTTTTATTTCAAGGCAAGTAAGTAGATACTAGATAATTTGAGGACGTCATCGAAAGACAACCTCAACTCCAGTGGATGAATGTCTCAAGAAATATCTCAAAATTGTAGTGAATTCATATATAAAGGAATCATCTCATCCTTGAAGTTATTTAACAATATTATTCCTATACAGACTTGTAACCCTGAAATTGCAGATGGAGATTGAAGAGCAACAGAGGAAAAACATCAACATGAAAATATAGCAAATCTTTGCCGGTATTCACAGAGCACAACTTTCTCCCAGGTGAACCCTCAACCATGGCAGCAATCTTTTCAAGTTTTTTTTTTCAGCCAATGAATCCTCTGTGCTTAAGATGAGCCTTTGAATATTTTTAGGCGTGACCGATGCCCTTTCCCTTTCGACCTTGCTTCAAGTAGCTTTGCCTTCAAGGTATTCTCCGTCAAACCTGTAGGCATCTTTGAAGAAGACGCTGATATATCAAGATCTGGACTTGCAATTCGTGGCATCCACTGTCTTGCTGGGCTGGCATGGCTCTTCCATGCAGCAGTACTGCAAGAAGCTTCGCCAAAATCATTCCGAGCATGTATATTGCCCCCTTCAGGCAATGATAATTGACTTCTCAGTAAGCTATCAACTGTGTAATTTGAGTGTGATCCATGGATATGATCATGTTTATTCTTTTGGTCATAGCTGCCATCTTCAGTTGCTTCACAGTTTCCAGAGTTGCAGGACTTGTTTATTTCAGTTGGGTTCCCTTCTCTAGCTTTTCCATGTTCTGTATCCATAGCATGGGACTTCTTATTTCCATTGCATGACATGGCCCAAGCCATCTGCTCTTCAAACTTAACTTGTAAGCTGGATGGATCACGACTTTTTACCCTTTCACAAGATGCAAATTTTGACTCAGTGTGATCTGTTTTGACAGTGTCATTTATAGGAGCATCAACAGCTTCATCTCCATGTGATCTGAAGTCATGATTGCTTGGTTTGTTTAGCTCAAAACAATGTGAATCACTGCCAGCGGAACCTTCATCACCAGCATCTTGAGGTACACTTGCAGCCTCTTTCAAAGGGACAGATTCTAGTGAATTCCTCCTGTGATTCCTTGGCAACATACTATTAGTACTCTTGGAAGTATCCATTCGTTTAGCTTGCAGGAAGGTCTCGATTTCAAAGTTAAATTTGTCCACAATCGAGTTATTCTCTGCACCGCCATGTTGAGCTTCTTCTAGCTTCATCTGCATGCGTTCATCAAGCCATGATTCAGATATATGGAGAATCAAACGATCTTCATCAGCCCCTTCAGTCCAATCCTTGTCAGATCTCTTCTTCAAAGCACGCAGCTCTTGTTCATAGTCTTTTATTCCCTTGGCAAACTCATCGCACAACTCTTCCAACAGCTTCCTAGAACTTCTCTCTGTTTCCAGCTCCTTCAGAGCATTAGAAAGAGAAGATTTCACCTCAGATAGGTCCCGAGCTAACTTCCTGTGTAGGCCCTCTGATCGTTTCCTTAATTTTCTCTCGTCTTCAAGCTCATCCCTCACAGATTGAACCGCAGCATGGATCCGATCCTGCTCCTTACTCTTCCCCACTATTTTATCTTCTGCAATCTGATTCATCAAATCGTCCATCTCATGACGATCGGCTTGCTGATCTCGAAGCAACTCTTTGATCCTGACCCGGGTATGATTTAGTTCCATTTTAAATGCTTTTATCAATGATACATTGGATGCATGCTGCTCTTCCAAGCTCCATATACGATTTAATACTTTTAATAGTTCTGTAGATGTTTTAAGATTGTAATGTGATTCACCAATCCTCCCCCTAAAATCTAATGAACTGGTAGGGGTGTCTGCAGGGTTGTAAGGAGCCACCTGCATAGGAAAAGCATCAGGAGCCAAGAAGATGGTGAGACAGTGCCTAAAGTATATCCATTGAAGGACATTTTTGTACGCTAAAGCAGTTTACACAGTGATGATTTTTTGAAGATAAAAGTAATAATCATAATGCAATTTCAAAATAAACTATGCATATTGTAACTGATAATGAAACCATCATTAATTGCCTACAGCCTACAAATCTACAATACCTAGTGAAACACGCTTACTATGGCTACCAATGGCAGAAGGAAAACCAACTACCCCATTACCATATAGACAGTATTTCAATATCTATAAGACATCCAAACAGACCGTTAATTTATAAGACACATGTCACCTTATGGCTCAAGCCTGAGGCTTCAGGCACTGAAAGCCAATATCATCCATGTGTTCTAAGTTTCTACAGCAGCACTCCATTGCACACGACACTCCAATGCCATAGCAATAATATCCAGCAAAACCAAATACTGTTACAATTGAAGATCTTTCTAACATGCTTTTCGTACTCTCCTTGTTTCAAAAATGCTCAGAGAAATGAAATGATTATCAAACTCACCTCCATGGAACTTCCATAACTTGCAGGAGATACAGGTTGTTGTGCACGGTTGTTCCTCTCAGTTGATCGATGATGTTGTCTCAAAGTTGCTGCAACATGCCTCCTCAAGCTGCTGGCACTTGCCGGCTTGAATAGGAAACGAAAGAAAATTAGATAACTTGCACGTTGTTTAGTAATAAAAAATTAAGCATTGCAGCCCCATCATGGTGGACACCGTTTATAGAATTACTTGAGCATTGATCCAAACATAGATATGAACTCCATTTACATGAAATCTCTACTAAAAAAACAGTTGTACCTAACCCAACCTAACCTTTATTCATTGAACTATCAATTGCTGGCTCAGGCCAATCCGGTTTGAATTCAACCAAAAACAAGGTGCTAAACAGTCTGGTGTCAAAGATATGCACTGTTCAGTAGGTAATTTACATGTGAAAATTACCAAATGAACCGAGAAACAAGATGCCAGAGCACACCAAAGAGACAATTTAATTTAACAAGAACCAAACAACCCCATCTGCAAGAAAATGCAGCTCAATTTACCATAACAACCTGAAACTTAAACTAAAACAAAAACTTTCAGTGGAAAGCCATCAAATTCAAGATAAGTTTCTTCTGATCAGATATTCAAAAGGGAAGACGAAGAGAGAGATAATAATCCTGGACAATTGGACCTAAGAACAACTTCCTATGTGATATGGTCACAGCTTTAGATATGTTTAGCCATCTAGAAAATAGCAATATGCAGCCGAAATACATCCCACAGCTTTCAGTACACATGAATTTTAATTGATATTCATTACGTGATTGCACTGATTTGTTTGTTTGGCTTTGGGTTTGGGTTTGGGTTTTTTTTCCTGAAAACAATTTGTCTAGCATAAGTAGATAACCAGAGTAATTCAATCGATAGTATTGGAACATAGTGAAACAGAATCATAACAAGGCATATCTCAACAAACTTATTCAAATTTTTGTAAGAGTACGTAATACTGAATCCCATAACCATTCATATAGGCATTTAATTCCATATTCACAAATCAATTTGTTTTGAAGTTTCAAACGTACTATTCAGATATGTATGAACTATAAAGCAACAGACGGTGAATTGCTCACCAATGTTCAGAATCGTGCACAAGACTACCCTTCTTCTATAAAAAAAATAAATAAAAATAAAAAACATTGTAGTTTCTTCCACAATAACAACCTGTAACAAAGCCATCAAATTCAAAAGAGAGATAATAACATCCTGGACAATTGATGCTAAAAACAACAATTTTCAACACACAGAGCCATCAAAGAATAGAGACAGAAACAACAAGAACAGAGCCAAAAACAAACCCATCAACGGAAAACATAAATATGATTCCTAATAGAAACTAAAAGGCCAAAACCAAACCCCAAATGTCATCAAAATCAAAGAACCTTACTGAAGCCTCCAAAACCCAAATTAACAAAAACCCATTTACCTGATCAGGGGAGCTAGGACAAGGATCCTCCAGAAAATTGGAAAGGTCCAGACCCTTGTCCTTGTGGAGCTGGTGGTGTCGCTGACGCGCGTAATGTCGGCGAATCCGCGAATCACCGGTAGGAGCAGAAACCCCATTAGCGAGACCTCGGTGCATGGTGGAGAGAGGAAAGTAGTGGTGAAATTCCCAGAGAGCAGCGGCGAGCTTTCGAGCAGAAGAAGATGGAAGAGAAGGAGCGTGGTGGTGGGTGCTATGATGCGCAGTGGGAGTAGAAGAAGAAGAAGAGGAAATGAAAAGTGCGTCTCTCCATGGAGGCACTGGAGTAGATGGGCCCCTCCTTTTCCCTACCAACACACCTCTCCTCAACTTTTCTCCCAAATTTTGCTCCTTTTTAGCCTCTGCCCTCTCCTCCTCCTCATCATCTACTACTACACTTTTCATTTTACTGTTAAATTGCTCCCCCTTTCTCTCTCATCATCACTCTCTCTCTCTCTCTCTCTCTCTCTCTCTCCTAGGTTTGTTTCTCTTTGGAGTGTGGAAATGGAATTGGTGGTGTGTGAGAGTGAGTGGTCTTTGTTCAGTCACTGTGAAAGCAATGTGAGAGAGAATATGTGTGCAGGTGAGGTCTCTCTGCTACTGCTACTGAACTCAACTCAATTGTCAGAATGAACAGTGACCTCCCTTCCTTCCTTCCTTCATCCTATAGTTTTCTACATTACCCCACCACTCACGTTTTTATTACAGTACGGGACACCCGCCAAATGAGACGACAATGGCTATGGCTATGCTGTGCTGTGCTGTGCTGTGGACACCCGGACTTTCTTAACTTGATGCAAAACAATTGTCACTCGAATTTTCAACTAATCTTCTGTTTGTTGAGTATAAATAATTTGTTTTACTGGGTTGGGGAATGGTACATTTGGCTAATTTGTGGTACAAACAAATTAATTATTTGTAAATTATATTGTTAAGGGGCTCTAGTGAATAGAGTTTGATCATTTGAGTACTGCTAGTCAGATTTTACACTATAAATGTACAAATTTAGCAGACTCACTCTAAAAAAAAATTTAGTAAGTCGAATTCATCTAAATCTTAAAAGTGGAGATCAGATTTAATCATAAGTTCGAGTTCAAATTTCATCTCTACTTGAAACTGTTGTACTATTTTTCGTTTTTATTTTAAAAACCAAGAGATATTAAATTAAAAATGAAAATTCATTATGTGAGACGTAAGAGCCAAGACATACATACTACTCATAAAATTATTTAATGCCTAAGGGTCTATCTGGAAGCATATCATGTGAATGAATATGTTCAGTGCTATAATATAATAAAGGATATGAGCACCCATTTCGTATTACGTGCAAAGTTTGGTAAAAGGCCTTAGAAATGAGGGACCCTGAGAAGTGAGGACTAACAATCCTTTGATTTTAATACTTATGATCTTGATGAAAAAGTAGTAAAAACTCTTCTTACATCTACTAACAGACTTAAATTCATTTTCGAGATTACGTTGTAAATCAATCCTGGGTATAAGTTATTTCTGGGGATTCCTACTTGTCAATAACCTTCAAATTCCTAAATATAGAAGATTTATATGTATATGCCAAGGGCTCCCTTTCTATGCATCTTGCGCCGGAAAAAAAAAAGTATCTATAAATCTTGGTAGCTATATACAAGGGGTCCCTGAAAGTAAGCATTTTGTTTATGGGTAAGGGTTGAGGAAAGATTGGATTTTTCTATTAAGAATTGCGGGCCAACCTCGTGAATTGACTGTAATGCAAATCAACGTTGATACACAAATAGAGATTAGGAAATACTAAGGCACTTGAGAGAGTCATGTCAAATGAACTTGGCAAAATGACTCTGTAACTTTGAAAGGAGTACTTTCGAATGGAAAGCGATTGTTTAGTAAAAACACAAAACTCTACAAAGTATTCACACACGGTATAGAATCTGACATTTGAGAGCAATAAAGTAGTTTATTAAACATCATCATCATCCTTCAAATTCGCAAATCCCCACATGATGCTACCACCTCGGGTAAAAATGGCACCTTTCAACAACTCTGCATGAGCAACTCGTTGGAAGGAGCAAGATTATCATGATTTATTAAACATATCGCACTTGTTTCCGTTTGCAAACAGTGTTTCCAAACATGCACTAGTACAAGAGATGCCTACACTAAGCTTTCTCTCTCATGATGGAAAACTCATATTATTTAGGTTTTTCTCAATACAAAGTTTATGAATCAAAGTAATCAAACTAGATTTAAATGGAGAAACATGATTTGCATGCGTTGAACGGCCGTTCAAACTAGGTGCATAATCGTTCACTGAATATATTATGATTGAGTCTTCCTGTGTCAAGTGGAACAAACATTGGATGCACGAGCATTTAATGAATATGATTATACGAATGCTCGTTCAATTGTCCGATCTTTTTTGTTTTTTCGCACAATCAATCAATATATAGAAGCATAACTGTTTATTTGCCAACTTTTTAATTCCTAAATATTTTGTCAATTCATACGACCATTAAAACACAAAAAAAACAATTGTTTGAATCTTTGTCTTGTTCGAATCATCGCCTTACTTGCAAGTTGCAACTCCTATACCACCGGCCTCCATAACCTAACAAAAAAAAATACAATAATTTCTAGATAATTTGCTCCCAACCAATAGATTAAGATTATAATTAAAGAATGAGATATTAAGTTAAGTTTTATATTTAGTAGAGTATGATTATGCCAAATAATAGGGGTGGTGGAGGAATAAACCTAGGCAAAAATGAGACAAAGAGACTGTTCTTGCATGGTGAGTCGTTGAAAACAAGAGGAGGGGACCAATCTCAATTACCAACCAATTCTAGTCCCACTCCTACTTCTACTCCTAGCAACAAAACACATATTACATACATATGTAGGCTTTGCTGTATTTATTTGTGTAGCAAATACAACATAGTATACTATTTTCAATGGCTCCGTGTGTTTTGTTTTCTTCTGTTTATAATTTCACATCTAATATATATATATTAAAGAGAAGTCCTACTCTATCTATGCGACACGTGTCGTTTCAATTCTCAATTCAACTCTCCAATTTGAAGACACGTGTCAACCTTAGAAACTAATCAAAGAGAACATAATTTCCCATATCCTAATCACTCCCATCTCCCGTTTCCTGCAACCCTAGCCGCCGCCGAGTCTCTCTCCCATTTCTGAAACACGACTCCTATCTCCCATTGCTCCCATCTCCTGCCAGAAACTCTAACCGCCGCCCTCTTTGTCAAAACTCAAAAGCCATCATCTGCCTCTATCTCCCTTTACCGCCGCCCTCTCTTCCATGTCCAGCCGCCGCCGTCGGATCTGCACCACGCCACCTCTGGCCCACTCTCCTTGCCGAAAACAACATCCACACTGGAGCTCGCCGCCGGATCATCTACTTCCTCCGGCATTGAATCACAAATAGAGGTTCTACTTCCAACTTCCAAGCTTATCAGCAACATATTTAGGTACATGATATGAGAGCTCTTCCAACTACGCGAAGCGTGCAGAACATGCTTGGCTTATCTCTCATGTATTTGGATTAATTTCTCTCCACCGATTTTGGTTCAATTTCCTCTTTATTTTTGGATTTTGTTATGTGTATAGTTTATAGATGGAAACATAAAGAAGATGATTGCTTGGTAAATCAGATGATCGTGTGTAAAAATTATTCAAAGTCTGAGTTGTAGTTGTATCATATATGTATCATTCCATTTTCATTATCTGCCCAATTGATTTAGAAATCTCCATTTGCAATTGATGATTATTGTGAATAACGGAGTCTGAATATTTTAAATTTGAGGATTTGCATTTCCAATTAGTACATGTTTGGCTCCTGAGAAAATCTGAGAGTAAGATGAGCTCATTTTTTCCCTTCCTTTTCACTGTATCTTAGAAGGAAATAAAGTTTTTTTTTTAATTTTTCTAAGATTTTTACCATATTTGTTCGTATATCTGGTGACTGCCCCCCATATTTTCTCCTTTTTTTACAGGCTCTCTCAATGTGTTGGGTTTTGCTGTAATGTATTTGCTTTGCTGAGAGAGAAAACTTTTTTATTGTGCATTGCTTTTAGCCATGGATTCTTCTTCAGAGGGTAAATTTAAAGAAACTTCATATCTCACTTATTATGAATTGCAATTTGATTTTTAATTTTGGTATTCAATGCTTGATTCGTTTTTGCTATTCGTTGCAGGATGTGCCTACTATTCGGCTGAAGTTGAGGACACTCGAAGTGGTGGAGAAGGACTGGGACGCCCATGTCTCCATGCCGAGCGACAAAATTGGAGATGCTTTGTTCTCTATTCCATTTCAGGTGATTTTGTAGTATTAGTATTGTACATTGTCTGGTATTAGTACTGTACGCCCACTCAATTTTTGTTTGTTTGTTTTGCTCTGGTAGTGTTGTTCTCTGATTCGTTGTATATGATCGTTTTAACTGGTAAATTGAACGAAGGATCTCTCTGAAACAAGCAAACAAGTATAGGGTTTGATAGTGTTTGAGTCCAACTTGGGTGAATCTGTTTTCGCTTGATTCAATACATTTGATGTTGTATATTGATTGTTGTTGTTGTTGTTTTGTTATTTCAATATGTGTGTGTTCTGGAGCTGATTTCAGTGTTTTCTGTTTCTGGGTCTAGACCAAATACTTGAAATCTCTCCAAATTTTCATTGAATTTGGTCAAATTTGGAGAAATTGTTTAGTGGGTTTTTTTTTGAGTTGGATTGATTCATTGTTTGGGTTTGGTTTATTGATTGAGTCTAGATACACAAATTTAAGCAGTTTTGAGTTTAGTTTAATCGTGTTATTGTCGACTAACTAACCATTTTAATTTAAAATGGGGTCTCTGTTCTCAGCAACCATTTTTGGATCCATCAATAAACTCAGCAGCTTTTGTGCTCTTCTTCTTCTTTTGCTTTCTTGCTCAAGCTTCACTTCAACAGGTAAATTAAGTGTTCAATAGGGTGTTCTGAAGCTTATTTTAGTGTTTTCTGTTTCTTGGTCTTGGCCAAGTACTTGAGATCTCTCCAAATATTTATTGAATTTGGTCAAATTTGGAGAATTTGAGAAGTGGTTTTGTTTTGAGTTGGATTGATTCATTGTTTGGTTAGTGATTGTGGGTTTGGTTCATTGATTGAGTCTTGATACACAAATTTAAGCAGTTTTGAGTTTAGTTTAATTGTGTTCGTGTCGACTAACTAACCTGTTTAGTTAACTGTGTTGCTTGATCTGCTTATTAAACTGTTTGATTAAACGGGTCTTAAACGTGTCGTGTAACTCTTTTAATAACTCACTGTTTATAGATAAAATTGTTAATTTTGTATATATTATGTTGAAAATTACCATAGAAACTAAATGGGTTTTCGAGTTGGATCCTATATTTGATAGTGATTGTGGATTTGGTTCATCGATTGAGTCTTGATTGATCTTATGTACTATTAGGCAATTTGGGTTTACTTTAATCGTGTTTGTGCTAACTAACCAATCCGTTTAGTTAATTGTGTTGCTTGATATGCTTAAATCGTTTAATTAAACGGGTCATAAACATATCGTGCAAACTCATTTAATAACACATTGTTTAATGATAAAATTGTTAATTTTATATATATAATGTTGAAAATTACCCATATTATTTATTTGTATCCTTTATTTGATAGTGATTGTGGATTTTGTTCAAGTGTTTTTTGTTTATTTGTTTATTTGATTGTTTGTTATTTTCTCAGCGTCCAAATAGTATTTAAGTTTTTATTTTTCATTTCTGAATTTTGTTTGTTGATTTTTATATTATAATTCAGAAGTGCTCAATAATTCTCATTAACCAATTTGTGTATATCCTATCTCATTCTTTATCAATTTATGTATATCCTATCTTTACTTTTTTTAGTTATCTGTCAATTTTCTATCTAAATCTAGAATCATTTTATTTTAAAACTCATTAATTTATTAGGAATATCTATATGAAATAGGACTCTACTTATAAGATAATTCAAAACTTAGCTCACAGATAAGATAATAACTTCATGTATTTATCTAATCTTAACTAAGTCTTTTCTATATAAACATTTAGTGGTTTTAAGAATAAAAAACAAACATCAAAAGCTGCTGCAGAATCTCATTAGAGTTGAAGAATTCCTGTTTTTAAATTGTATGCACACATAAAGGTATTTCTTATCATTTTAAGTTAACTTTCTCATTGTGCATGATGTTTTTAATAAGATGCACAAGTTATTGTTTTTTTGGGTGCTGAGTATTTGTTTTTTTAATCGTGATTTTGATGGGTTGTTGTTGAACGAATATTTGTGTTTTTTTGTTGTTTAGTATTTGTTTTTTGATCGTGAATTCGATTCGCAAATCGATTCGAATTCGCAAGTCACATCCTTTGTATTAGCCCAGATTCACAAAACCTATTTATGGGCTCTCTCTTACTGTGTACTTGAAAATTTTGGGGCTTATTGTTCTACTAATGAAGTATTTGCATCAGCATAATTGAAATCCTGATGAAGAAGAAGGAAACGGATTGTATTAATGAAGCTCAATTGAGAGTGGTTGATTTGAATCAATGGGAAATATTAGCAATAAGATAGCAATATTTCATTCAAAATCCTCAATTTCTATGTGTTTGATAATGATACTCTTTGTTTCTTTTATTGTTAAGAGTTTGTTTGATATGTCCATGAACATTTCAAATTGTGTATAAATGCACAGATTTGAGTGGATTAATTTATCAACAGTGTATATATACATGATTTTTTTATTGTTTGTATTTATAATTCATACAGTTTATCAACAGTGTATATAATGCATGTGGGCCATTACATGTGCTTGCTTCATTGATATTTTTATGTGTTGAAGCTCAACTTAAACTTTGCAGAATGTTTAAACTATAGGCCCACTTATATTAGGCCCAATTTTCTCTAATTTTTCTAAAACCCAGAAACTCATTCCAACCGGTCACCATTTTTAACCGGTTCTCTACGGGTTTGACTGGGTTTGACCGAAGTTCTAGGTGGGAGAGTAACGGGACCGGTGTATATACCGGATCTCGGGTCGTCCGGTTCGCCCGTCCTGTTGGGTCTGGTTTTTAAAACATTAGTTTTTTTTTTTATGATTATTTCAATAATTCATAGTGGATTAATTGTATTTTTTTTTATAGGATGGATACTATTATGTTTAATGCTATTGCCGAACTTCACGACAAGAGGGTTGATTGGAATATCAAAGTCAGAGTAGAGAGGTTATGGGTTGGGATAAATAACCAAACAAATAAGACAATTAATTTAAACATGATACTCATTGATGATAATGTAAGTATGACTTCAATATAATTATTATTATGTATTAGTTTGAAAATTATTTTAATTATAATTAATTGCATTTTTATATTGTTAGTTATCACAAATACAAGCCACTGTACAACGATTAGATATGGTTAGATTTCAACCCTTAATTCAAGAGGGAAAGATTCACATATTCAACACATTTAAGGTGTTGAATGCGGTAAACGGATATAGAGTTGTGTCCAATCGATTCCATATCAATTTCACTCCAAGAACTGTTGTGAGAGTGCTTGACATTGATGAGCCTAAGATTCCAAATTTGAGATTGAATCTCATTTCTTATCAAGAATTGTTGGGAAGAATTAACAAGCACGTTCTTTTAACAGGTATTATATTTTATAAGCATTTGATTCAAAATATATATTTGTTTTCTTTATATTATTTTTTATAAAATTGATTTAATAAGTTTAATATCATTTTATGTCAGATTTTGTTGGTGTTGTTGATGAGGTTCATGAATCTAAAACACAGATGATGTCATATGGACGTGTTAATTCGCACCGCAAGATTAAGATGCATGATGCTCAGTAAGTTCATAATTTTTTTAATAATAATAATAATATTTTTGTCTTGCAATGAAAAATTATATATATATATATATATATATATAATAGCATACATTAATATGCACGTATTTGTATTGTAGCAATAATAAGATAGTTCTCACTTTATGGGGCGACAAAATTGATTATTTCAATAAAGTCGTGGATGAAAACAATGACGTTATTCAAGTTTTAGCAGTCACATCAGCAATGGTTGGTACATTTAGAGGTATTTTTTATTATTTTATTATTATTATTATTATTTTTTCTTTTATTCGTACATCTTTTTATTATTTAATATATTCATTTATATAAAATAAAATTACACTTAATAATATATTATTTGCATTTGTGTGTGTTTGTGTATATATGTGTAGATGACCTAACTTTGAGTATCACCAATAGCACTAAGTTGTATGTCAATCCTCCGATTTACGAGGTCGAGCAACTACAAAAGAGGTTAGTAACATTCAATATTATTTAGTTCTTTAAAAAAATTACAGATTTATTTTTATATCCATGTTGATATTATTTCAAATTTTAGACTTGAAGGTGCTATTGTTACTACTAAAAGTTGTACGGTTAATGATGAAAATCAAAATGAAATTATACAAAAAGATGTGTCTTTTGCGGATTTTGTTTCAGCATCAATTGAGCCTAAAACTAAGGTTAGTAATTTTTAAATTATATTATTTAATGACATTCAATTTCATGTGACAATTATTAATATGTGTTCATATTTTAGGACTTTCTTTACATTTTCAAAGATAAGATTGAGAATCTAGATGAATCTAGCGGTTGAATGTATAAGGCATGTCCAATCCATTATGAGAAATTGGAGACAAGTGCTGATATAATGACATGCAGTTCGTGCAGTAGTCCTGTTGATTATCCTCAGTTGCGGTATTCACTTATTCATATCATCATTTAGTTTTATTTTTCAATATCTATTTCCATTTATATATATTCTTTTTTTATAAATATAGATATAAAGTTAATGTTATATTCACCGATGATGAAACAATATCAACTATGACTTTATGGGACAATCACATAATTCAAATGTTGAAGACTCCGACATCTGTGTTAGCTCAATCAGTCAATCGGGTATACTATATATATATATATTATTTATTTATAACTTTCAGTTAGTCAAATTGTATGTTATTGTACTTCTCTTAATTAAAATATTTTTTTCCTCTTTTAAGGTCGATGATATTATTCCAATTCCTAAGTTGTTGTTTGGCATTGTTGGAAGAACTTATAAGATTTCAGCTAGACTGAAAAATTATAATGAGTTCTATGGTAAACATGACATATCTATTAATGTTAAGCTTGAGGAAATGGAAGATGAAAAAAAAAAAAAAAGTTGTCAAGTTGACTAAAAATCAGGTAATATATATTATTGTAGTTCAAATTTATCAAGTATACAAATTATTTTTAATTATGTATTAATATTATTTTTTCTTAAATAGTTTTGTGCAGACTTAACCCGTTGAAGAACAAAATGATTGCACTCCACCAAAAACTCCAACATCAAATGCTTTGGTTACTAACGATGCTCAGTGCACTCCTCTTTCTACTAAATATCCAAAAGCACATTTAAATTACAAGTTTGAATCTAAGGTTTGTTTGCATAATTTCTCAATAAATTGCTACTTTGTGTTATTTTAATTTATAATCTAAAGTTATTTTCTTTTTATATAAAATTAGATTGAAGGAAAAATTCTTATGTTGCAAGTTGAGGACGATGACAATGCTACAAGCTTAAAGAGAAAAAAAAGAAGTTGCGTGTTTATAATGATTATAGCAACTAATAGAGTTGATTACTTTTTTCAATAATTTCAAAATAATGAGTTTGTGATTTTTTGTCTGGATTTTTTTATTTTATACCTTGGATGTTATAATCTATATTATTTGATTTGTTTTAATGTTTTTTAGGTTGGTTTATATGTTTACTATTAAATTTTAATTATTAATCCTATCTTCGAAAAATGTCATTTTATTATGTATGTTATCAAATAAATAATCAACATAATAATCATGTGTGATTCAAAGGTCATTTTATTATAAAAGTTATTAAATAGATAATTATTTATGTATTCCACAAATTAATTAAATATATAAATTAATTGAAGCAAACTTTTATAATAACACAAGTAAATAACTAGGTGTATTATAATATTAGACTTGCAATTTCAACTTAAATCTAATATTTCAAAAACCGGTTTGGAGTATGAACCGAACACTATCATTGAATTTGTATAGGTAATAAAATAATCATTTTTGTTAAACCTATCGGTTGATAACAATATGTTTGCTTTTGTACACAAATAGAGCCCCCTTCATGAAAGAAGCAAGTGCACCGTCTCGACAAACCGCAAAAGAATTGAAACCGCAAAAAATAAGCAAGTGTCTTCTTCATATTCAAGGTTCAATTTGATATTCAGGTACTTCTCAATATGCAGAAACTATTTTTGTTCTTCTTTTTTTTCCTTTTCTTAATGCTACTTTCATCAAGTTTACTAATAAGTTTTCATGTCGTTCTTCACTTCACCGACAGAATCAACTACAATGGATCACCCTATCTTAGACTATTTCGAGCTATCTTCTTAATAAACTTCATAATAATAGATTTTCTTCACAAATTACAACTTACAAGCCAACAAAACGAGAGGAAAAAAAGAAAAACAAACTCAAACTCAAAGACCACCGTGACGGCGTGGAGTTGTAGATGAGTTTCTAATTTTTAATTTTACTGATATATGGGCCATCTCTTTCTTAATATATATGGGATGATTATCTTATTTGGTGAGCCCAATTGTTTAAAGCCCAATTTTAGTAAGCCCAATTTTGTGGTTAAAATAGGTTAAAATTATTTGACCATAGTAGAGTTCATTATTTTTTCATAACAATTTTGTCCATATCCTTTCTTCTTCCATGTCTGTTCATTTTCTATCCAAATCTTTTTTTTTCTTCTGAAACTGATAAATTCGAAGGATACCAATTTCAAATAGGACTTTAGTTATGGGATAACCCAAAACTTTGCTACGATAATGACAATTTCATATGTTTATCTTATTATATTTTAGCTTTTTCAGTCTACTTATTTAATGATGTTTAGGATCAAAAACAAATATCAACACAACCTGGTGAATTTTATTGGAGTCAGAAGAATTGTTGTTCTTTTTTATTGTACACACATAAGGTATTTCTTCTCATTTTCATTTTCTTAGTTAATTTTGTATGTTAACAAATTTGTTTACGTAGTTGTGCTCTGTAATGAGATTGTGATGATGAATTCAAAAATTCAAGGATCTATATAGCTAATAAGTAATCTCTACAAATCAGAAACATGATTCAATAAATATGTCTACTTTTTTAATTGCTAACAAGTCACAAGTGTAGCATCAATTGCCTTTCAAGATTCACGATGCCAAACAAACAATTTTTGTCATTAGAGTTAACTTTTTATTGCGATTAATAGCAAGAGATAATTAAAATTTGTTTGCTTAACTTTGGTTGCTATAATGAATTTCTCTTCCATTTTGTTTGTGTTTTAATATTAGCTATATATCTTTTACTGAATGTATGGATGTTGACATGACATGGTTATTTAGTAATTTCTCTAAACTCTTTTACTGAATATATCGATTTGATTTGATTTGATTCTGGGTAGTTTTTGTTTGCTGATCGAGGAAAATAATAATCGAAAATCGAATACGTCTTTAATAATGTATACGTAATGTTCTGTGGACAGTGGATTGTAGACTGTGGCGAAAATTTCATTTCCCGCCCAATTTTCCACTGTATCCTACTCTTCCAACAGCCTCCACAGCTCCAATTTTCACAACACATCAGCACCATCTGCAATCTATTGTTTTTTTAAGGTACGATACATTCTCTAATACTTACTTTTTCTTCTTAGTTGGAAAACTATTGTAGTTGTCACAAGTTTATTGAATTTGTTAATTTTTCTTTTTTGTAAACAAACTGATCCGTGTGTGCTGCTACTATTATAGACTCATACGACATATTCACTGGTTCTTTAAGTATATATTTACAGGAAGGGACCGTTGTTCAGGAGTGAGACTTCGTCTCTCCCCCTAGCCTAGGGCTTTAGGCACCTGACTGCACTAAAAGTGGTCTCTTACACCCCCACTACCAAGGAATTGTGTTGGGTGGGATTTGATCCTAGGACCTCCTCCCACTTACACATGCACTTGGTTTAACCAAGTGAGCCACTCTTGGTGGTTGCTTATATTATTATTTAAATAATTCAATCAAATTCATTACAAATTTTAACTCAAATTGATTTGTTCTTTTCATTGTCAATGTTAGTTGTTTACAATTGGTAGTCAATCGTTGTTTGGGCTGGTGCAATATATGTTTGTACAC
>JAYMTK010000178.1:0-28209 GCA_036897405.1 Pelargonium myrrhifolium | reverse complement strand
AGATCCACCAAACCGCTAGGAGCGGGCGGATTCCGTTAATCCTTAACGGTAGCGGTGATCCGCCCGTGTGCAGCCCTACCGGAATCTTCAAACACTTGAAGTTTCTGACGCCGGATTCTTCAAGTGTTGAGAACTTAAAAATGGTTTGAAGATGAAGGGTACAATTGCTATTAAAAAAAAGAGTCATGTGCAAGACATGTGAGGAGAGAGAGTGTTTTTCCGTTAGACTTAATGAAAAAATTAACGTAGATCGATTTTTTGCAACTTTAGGTGGATATTTGATAAAGGAAATCATTAAGGGGGTTTATGTGCAAAATTCTTATATTTTGAGAGGGTAAATGCAATTATCTCATAATTTAATGTAAGAGTGTGCAAATAATTCGATTAGATATTATTGGATATATTTGCTTGAATTTTTTGGCGAGTTCATGAGTTTTTCGGGTGGGGCAACGATCAGATGTTTATAAAAAGAATATAGATAGCTCCATTTCCTCACCAAACACAGAAATGGAAAACAAAAACTCTGTGGGGCGAAATAAGAAGGAGAGGGGGCAGGACATACCGATGGCGGATTGGGTGGCAGCAAACCTAGGTCTGATGGGGATTGAGGAGGAGGAAAAAGGGGGTCTGGATCTGGGAGGAGGCATGGATCAGCAGGCGATGCAGCCGTCGCGTCGAGCTACTTGGACGGTGGTCGGGAAGTTTATCTCTGCTACTCAAATAAAATTCAAGGCGGTACGGGTTAGGTTAGCGTCCCTATGGAACCTGTCCAGGGCATGAACGCCTTCGAAACCACGGAAGATCTGATCGACGGAGGAAACTAACTATTTCTATTCGAATTCTATCACGAATAGGACGCTAGATGGGTCATCGAGGGAGGACCATGTACTACCAACTACAAACCACTGGTGTGTAGGATCCTCGAGCCTAGGGAGCTGTTGGAAGGAGTGGATCTGTCCTGGCTAGAGATGTGAGTGCAACTGCATGGACTGCTGAAAAACTGCCGATCCGAAACAACACTGAAGAGAATCGGTGCATATGTGGGAAGATTCGTTGGTTTTGATAAGCCACGAATGCCGGCTGGGAGATCTGCTTTTGTTCGGATTCGAATCGCGGTTGATATCCGAGCGTCGTTGAAGCGTTGGATGAGGGTGAGGCCCGTGGGGGGTGGTTGGACCTTGATCTATTTCAGGTACGAGCGTCTCCCACGTTTCTGTTTCGTTTGTGGCATCCTGGGCCATGACGAAAAAATCTGTCGGGTCTGCTATGAGAATGGGGATCTAGGTGAAAATATATCATACATGGTGTATATGAGAGTCTTGAACAAGATGGGGAGCCACGCCTACGCTGACAAGTGGCTCATGGGAGGAGGAGTGGGCTACTCAGGTTAGGACGGAAGAAAGGATGGGGAGCCGGTGGTGGGGACCAAGGAGCTGGAAGCCCGAAAAATCCAGGAGGGGGTTATTGTCACTGCGCCGAAGAGGGCTATAGTGTTGGAGGAGGGTGAGTTGAACCCGAGGAGGCGAGGAATGAGGACGAGCCCTTGGCGGAGGAGTGCCTGGTTACGGAGGGAGGAAAGGGTGAGGGGTGGATCTCGGGTCCCGAAACTTGGGATAAGGAGTAATCAGTGTTATGTATTTGATTGACTTAATGAAATTGCGTGCTTTTGCACCATTTCTTTCAAAAAAAAAAAAAAAATCCCCATTAAAGACAAAAAGTTTGAAAATTTAAAACAAAAATTTGGTCCCCTTTTTTTTTTTTTTTTTTTTGTGGTAGATTTAGGTCCCATGTTTGGTTGTAGACCAAATTTGAAATACCAAACGTGACAATAATCCTCGTAAATATAATTTCATTTGTGTCGCTTGGGCCAAGAAAGGAATTAACTACCCAGGTGACCTGACCCAAAATCCTAGTTTAGCAACAGCGGAAGGGCCAGGGTTAGGTCAGGTTAGGTTAGGGCTTGCAGAACCGGTCGGGTATTCTCCGGAACCTTCCAATCCATTTCACATTCTTCGTGCTCCTTCTCCTTCTCCTTCTCCTTCATAAAACCAAAAAAACACTTACTATCGAGCCCTCTCTTTCATGTTCGTCATCACCACCTCTCTCTGCAACACCAATTACAACACATAACTACATTTCGATCAACACCAAACACAACCCAACCATTTCTCCTTCCAATTCACATTCGTATATTCTTTGTGTACATTTACAGATAATCTCCCCCTCCCCTCTCTGGTAGTTTCCATGGACGGCGAATCAACCACCCAGCCCCATGCCGACCTCGGAGCTCTTCACCCTCCTGCGGCGGCGGCGGCGGCGGCGGAGGCAGAGTTGTTATCACAATCCCCGGCTCCAGGAGAAGAAGGAGAGGAGGAGGAGAAGAACGAGGACGATGAGTTGATTGAGAAGGCGCAAAAACTCATGGACAAGATTACTTCTTCGCCTGAGAACCCTAGCCCCTCCGTTCTCCATGCTCTTGCCTCTCTCCTCGAAATTCAGGAGTCCCGGTACGCCTATTTTGTTTTGTTTTTACTGTTTTCGATCGTTTACGTGCGCATTGATTCCTATTTCCTAGTTTTTGTTGTTACATTTGAATAATCTGAGACGGTTTAACGGTTGAGTTTCTTGCGTTTCTTTTGGCTATGTGCGAGTGTTTTTAAGGTTCATTTTGGATTTGAACAGAGCTCTGTGTATGATTGAATGCTATAAGTCTTGTATAGTTGTATCAATCTTTGGTATAAGTGTTTATTACTTGGTACTCTCTTGCCTTCATCAATGCATGAATAAGTACTTTCTGATGGGAGCACCAAGAAGAGTGGGAAACAGGGTGTGGCAAATTTGAATTATAATAAGAAGCTGTAATTAGATTATTTATATATTATCTGTAAATGCTGCTTACCTCTGGCTTGTAATTAGTTATCTACTAGCAGGTAAAAGTTACGGGCTCTTACTAGATAATAGATAATACCTTATTCATTACGGCATACTTTAAGTTGTTGGCTTTTGAGAATACCAATTGCTGGTAAGAATATGTTGAGTATTCACTGACCAACACTCCCTTTTCTTTTTTATTCAGTTGCCATTTTCCAGTGACAACTGGTAAGAAGGTTTAAGTTTATAATATTCTTTTTTGCTATAATCCTCACCCAGTACGAAACTCAGTTCAGCTATGTTAGTTCTTTTTTGTTTTGCTCCTGACTCCAATCTCCAGGTATATTAGTTATTTATTGGTTATGTAGTTGGTTTTATCTACTGAACTAAGAATTTTTCCATAACAAGATTTTTTTCCTTCTTTGTGCTTCAAACATTATTGAAGGGTGTTTTTATCTATACTGAGAATCCACTCTTCCCCATTCTGAACCCCTTTTCTGAGTTATATCTTACTTTACTGCCTTCATCCTCAATACGGAGTGTGGAGATTCATCAAATAGTACTTTTTATTTTGTTGCAACTTGTCTCCTTCTCCTAGAATGTTACTACTACTTATTCTCGATGTTTGAACTTGGTTTTCACTGTATATCAAACAGTAGTGCTGTATTCATGGTGTTTCTGTGGCATACACCTTTGCTTGCACATCTACACTGTAGTTTCTGTAAATCCTGTAGCTGTATTCTCATTTTAAATGTACTTCAAAGCAGATATATTGAAGAAAATGGCCATTCCCCCGATAATGGTCGTGGTTCCCATAACATTGGCCGGCTTGGGAACTTAGTTCGGGTAAGTTTGCGCAGCTAGTTTTGCCATTGTTGATTGAACTTTTATGAACAAATAGATGTACATTTGGTACCCGAGACAACTCATCGGCCAGATTTCGTTAGTTTTGGTCCAGAGAATGTTCCGGTTTCAATCAATGTTCTTGTAAATCTTGATCTAATGGAATAAGAGTTACAGTTTCTGTTAAAAAAAAAAAAAATAGATGTACATTTGAGTGAATTATTAGTGTGTCGCATGAGTTATTCATCCTAAAACCTTTTCCCTTCTTCAGGAGAATGATGATTTCTTTGAATTGATATCTTCAAGGTATCTATCTGACACAAGATTTAAAACGCCTGTGAAGGCAGCTGCTGCTAGGCTTCTTTTAAGTGTTTCATTGACTTGGATTGTAAGGCTACCATCATTCTTTTATTAGTTTAATAATCTTTTGATTCTTGAAATTTTGGCATGTGTATTTATTTCATGATTTCTAAATGGGACACAGTATCCAGATGTCCTTGAAGAAGCTATTTTGGAGAACATAAAAGATTGGGTGATGGATGAAACTGCCAGATTTTCTGGCCAAGACTTCAACTGGAGGCATGGCTCGGGAAAAAATGAGGCCTCAGATTTCGAAATGTTGAAGACCTATTCTACTGGGCTTCTTGCTGTGTGCCTGGCCAGGTATGTTTCTGCAGTAGATAGCCTCTCTCACTTATCTTTCCTAGTACATAGATTGGTTGGATTACCACACGTAATCTTTTGTTTGATTTCAGTGATGGTCAAATTGTGGAAGATGTGCTGACCTCTGGATTGTCTGCCAAACTTATGCGTTATCTTCGTATACGTGTCCTGGGGGAGACTGGCACAAGCCTCAAAGATGCTAATCATTTAATAGAGAGTAAGAATGTTACTTCTGCCTCCTTCTTAAGAGGTAGAGAAGAAGGTCGTGGTAGGGCCCGACAGGTTCTGGACACTACTCATTTAAATGATATCAAGATCAATGATGATAAATCTTTAAATGATCAAGGTGTTGAAATTAATCAGGATAGAAACATTGGTAGGCAAGCTCTAGGAGAAGAATGTTGGGTTGGTGATGGAGAACCCCCTGATGGATTCACTGATGATATATATGAAGCGGATTCTGATGGTCAGGATAGATGGCATGGGCCAGATTTAGGTGATGTAAAGACAAAATTTGGAGAAGTTGACGAGAATGGGAGAGATGACTCCTTACGACGCAGGCTGAACCGCGGATGGGCGAGATCAAGTGGGAAGGGAAGAGTTAATGAAGGGGCTGCAGAACATGAACAGTTGCTGGTGTCTTCAGGGTCTGGTAGTCGATTAGGACTGGGAAGGAGTAATAGAGACAAGAGTCTGTCTAAAAATTCAGATATTAAGAAAGTAGTAGATTCGAAGAAGTATTTGAGCAGGATCCATTCCGACAGTTTTTCTTTGGAAAGAGAGGATACTGATGAATGCTTCCAAGAATGTAGAGTTGGAAGCAAAGACATTTCATATTTGGTGAAGAAGGCCGTTAGTGCTGCTGAAGCTGAAGCAAGAGCAGCTAATGCACCGGAAGAAGCTATTAAAGCTGCTGGTGATTCGGCTGCTGAAGTTGTGAAGAGTGCGGCTTTAGAGGTATGCAGCATTATTTCCTTTCTTGTTGAAGTCAATTTCTCTTGTTTCTCTTGCTCTCAGTCTACATCTCACTTTCAACTGTGGTCATATTTGATTGATTTTCCTGCTTGATGTGTTTGCTAATTAGGAATATAAATCTACCAACAATGAGGATGCAGCGGTTTTGGCAGCTTCCAAAGCTGCATCCACGGTTATCGATGCTGCTAATGCGGTTGAAGTTTCAAGGTTTGCAACATTTTATATTTACATGAATCCAGTTACTTAATCTGACTGGAATTGGACCTATATATTTTAGTGAGTACAATTTTAATTGTTAATACTCCTGCCAATGCAGGAACGTTCTCAGCATCGATGCTGATTCATCAAATCCAACTGGAGTAGAGACAGAAATAACTGAGGACGTTGAAGAATATTTCATCCTGGATAGTGAAACCCTTGCACAGTTGAGAGAAAAGTTCTGCATTCAGTGCCTTAAGAAATTAGGAGAATATGTTGAAGTTCTTGGCCCTGTACTGCACGAAAAGGGTGTAGATGTCTGTGTTACCTTACTTCAACGGAGTTCAAAACATAAAGAGGCATCAAAGGTTGCAATGTTCTTGCCTGATGTGATGAAGCTAATCTGTGCATTAGCTGCTCACCGGAAATTCGCTGCTCTATTTGTGGATCGAGGTGGAATGCAAAAACTGCTTGCTGTTCCCAGGGTTGCTGAGACATTTTTTGGTCTTTCTTCTTGCTTATTTACTATAGGTTCTCTTCAGGTAATACCATTAAGTTTCTGTATCCTGAATTTTTGTTTTATCTTATCAGTATGCATATAGTTCGTGTTGTGGATTCTCACTCTTTAGAATATCTTCCAGGGGATAATGGAACGTGTATGCGCTCTTCCTTCAGATATTGTTCACCAGATTGTTGGCTTAGCCATCCAGCTTCTGGAGTGTTCCCAGGATCAAGCAAGAAAATATGCAGCCTTATTTTTTGCTGCTGCATTTGTCTTCAGAGCTGTTCTAGATGCTTTTGATGCCCAGGATGGTTTACAGAAATTGCTGGGCCTTTTGAATGATGCTGCCTCCGTGAGATCTGGAAATACTTCAGGGGCTTTAGGCCGTTCTGGTTTAGGATCACTTCGCAATGATCGATCACCTCCAGAAGTATTGACTTCGTCAGAGAAGCAGATAGCTTATCACGCCTGTGTTGCTTTGCGGCAATATTTCAGAGCACATCTTATTTTGCTTGTAGATTCTATTCGTCCAAATAAAACCAGTAGAAGTGCTGCTCGGAATTTAGCAAGTGTGAGGGCAGCCAACAAACCTCTTGATATCAGTAATGAAGCTATTGATGCTGTTTTTCTGCAGTTACAGAAGGACCGAAAGGTAGGTCCTTCCTTTGTCAGAACTCGGTGGCCTGCAGTGGAAAAGTTCTTAGGCTTTAATGGACATGTTATCATGTTGGAGCTGTGTCAGGTGTGGTTCTACTCAGGCTTCACATTTGTGTTATTGTCTTTGTTTCCTGCATTCTCACGTACTTAACCCTTTTCTCCTTCTCTACAGGCTCCACCTTTTGAGCGATATTTGCGTGATTTACTTCAGTATGCATTGGGTGTTCTGCACATTGTTACGCTGGTACCTTACAGCCGTAAGATGATTGTAAATGCCACTCTGAGCAACGATCGTGTTGGCATAGCAGTCATTCTGGATGCAGCAAACATTGCTAGTAATTATGTGGACCCTGAGGTAAAGAACATCTTTTTAACAATTATTTCCATTTCAACGCTGAAAACTAGTTCTCAAGTCTAGAGCTGGTTCATGCTTTGCTTGTACACTTTTCTCATATTTTGCTGTTTTACTTTTGCAGATTATTCAACCGGCATTAAGTGTGCTAGTCAATCTTGTTTGCCCTCCCCCTTCAATCAGCAATAAACCAACGTTTCTGTCACAAGGCCAGCAGTCTGTTTCTGCTCAGACCTTCAGTGGTCCCAGTGTGGATGCTAGAGATAGAACTGCTTTGCTCAACCAAAATGAACAAAGGGAGCGGAATGGTGAAACTAGTTTGTTAGATCGAGGCACTGCAGTATTTGGTATGCAGTCATCAATTGGTTGCAGTTCGCAAGCACCTGTTCCTTCGACATCATCAGGATTGGTTGGAGATCGTAGAATATCTTTAGGTGCTGGAGCTGGTTGTGCTGGTCTTGCTGCACAATTGGAACAAGGATATTGTCAAGCGAGAGAGGCTGTCCGTGCCAACAATGGCATAAAGGTTCTTCTTCATCTCCTTCAGCCACGGGTGTATTCATCTCCTGTTGCTCTTGACTGTCTACGTGCTCTTGCATGCCGAGTCTTGCTTGGTTTGGCCAGAGATGATACAATTGCACACATTTTGACCAAGCTTCAGGTAAGTGACTACATAATTTTTTATTTTTTATTTTTTGGTTGCAGCTCTAGAGTCTATTTGTTAATTTTATGTTAAGACTTATTAGAGACTTAGAGTTGAAGCATAATATTTCTGTTGTTAAACAGTTACTTATGGAAAATATATTGGCATTTACATTAAGTAGCAAAAATTATTTCAATCAAACATTCCAGCATAAAGTTATGAGTTTTTTTCTCCTATTTTCTAGATTTTTCACATATAAATATGCATTATTTTGAAAAATTAAATTCATAATCATGTTCCTCCAACTTTTTTTACATGAAGCTAAGAAAAATTCATCACAATCTTATATTCGAGCACAAAGTTACAAATTTTTAAAGTGTAGATTGTAGTATAAAAGATGAAGAAATGAGAATGAGAATCCCATTCCATCCATCTTAGGTGAGAATCAAGTCTTTCACGAGTAAGGGAATGAGAATGGAAATGAAAGGGTTCTAATCCAAAAACTATTAATGAGAATCACATTACCATTCCGAAACTAAAGTTTCTAATCCAAACACTACCTTAGTGTTTCAAAGTTTATTTTTTGATAAATTTTTAACAGTTAATTTCACTTTTATTTGTCTCATATTTTGTACATGCCTTCAATTAGTTGAGGGTAAGGCATGTGTGAAATATGCTTTCGGACTGGTGATTGGATTGAATAGTACAATGATTAGTGGTGATTTAAAAATAGTTTATAGATCAAATAAGATATCCATGCTTAGTTTGAGGACCATTAATAATTTTAACCAATAACTATATATACGAATTAATAATTAAGTTGAAGATGAAATTTTTGGAAATATAGAAAGTCAAAATATTTTATTTAAACATAAGCAATAACTTCAAGTCTCTGTCAACCTAAAAAGTGCATAACTCTTAAAATTAATGATCCTCATCCTCATCAATCATTGTATGCTATCTCTCATTATAATATTTTTGTTTCCAAAATTCTTATTCATCCTCACGTTATTCAGATTCTTTATTTCTACTCTAAGTAAACAATCTTTTTCTTTATTTGATTTTTCCTTAAATTTTTTAAAAATTGTTAAAAAGCTTGACGTGCATGAGGTGCGCCTAGCTCCTATAACCTTGGTGTGCGCTTGAGGCTCTCCTGATGGATGTCGCCTGGCCTTATCATGTGCAAGGCTGCAAATCTAAGCGCCTTGCCTGAGGAGCACCCTTAACTACTATGGATCTTACTGAATTAGGATCTGTGACATTTTATTTGTAAAGAATTGGCTTTATTGAAGACCTTGCATGAATATACTGCTGGAGGAAATTTTAGGAAAGTAAAAAAAAAATGATGAATAAGATCTCTAAAGTTAGTAACTTCACCTTTAGATGGACCTTTCATCCTAGTTAATTCCCGACTTGAGTTATTTATTTCCCAAATTGAACTCATGGCTTGATTGGCCTTAAAAAGTAGGGTTTACATTGTCATTATAAGGTGCAGGAATTGCTTCCTAATTCCATTTAACCTTGTTGACAAATGTATCAAAATTGTGAGGCTTTCAGCTTTTCAGGGTTACAACTTTCAATCTATAGCAACTTCTGATGGAAATTAGTTTCTGTAAAGCTCTCTGCGATATTATGAACTAACAGTTAACAAATTTAATGATAATAAGATGTCTTGCAGTTAAATTTTCTATCTGTGGTTGCTTCATTATTTCATCTTTCAATGTATTTGATACTATGGTGTAGAGAGGACTTTTTTTTAGCATCTTTCCAATATTTCATGGTAGTTATACTGATGTATGGTCTGTAAGTGTATATGTCTATGTAGTTTACTATGTGTTATACGCTGCTGTTTTCCTCTGATGTTAAGTTGTACTTTTCATCTGGACAAGATAAATTTTCGTGCTATTTTGTAGCATGTATAGAGTAAATGATTCTAAGTAAATTGCATTTGCTCTAGGTTGGGAAAAAACTGTCGGAACTAATTCGAGATTCAGGCAGCCAGTCTACTGGAACTGAGCAAGGCCGGTGGCAGGCTGAACTTTCCCAGGTTGCGATTGAGCTGATTGGGGTAAGCATCATTATTCTCTACTGAAAGGGTTACTCTCCCAGTACTCCTCTTCTGTTAGTCTGCTATTTTACCAAAGGCTATACTGTATGAGGGTTACTCTCCTTTGTATCTGACTTCTTGTAAGACTCATATGGGTTGCTCACTTTTCAACTCATCTTGGTATATACTTTCAAAATATACAAGCAATCCGATGGCGAAAATACCCCTTTATACTAATACTTAATATTCTCTTGACGTTTCCTTTTCTACAACTCACCAGAAGATCATAAATCAAGATTATGCCTGATAGTTTTTTAATCTACTTTTTTGGTTGTGCTTCTGCTATGCACCCTTAACTTTTGCCAATGATATGTTTACAAAGTGAATATGGTTCAAGGAACTTTGTGCTTGCGATAAAAAAAAAAAAAAAAAATTCTGTACATGGATACTATATCTTATCTGAATATTACCATTTGTTTTTGTTTTGTTGTGATTTACCAATTAATCATACAATTAGATATGAATGCTTAGCTCTTCTGGTGGTAAATGATTTTTGCCACTTTTCTTGTTCTATGAATGTCGGGAAAAAATTATCAACTACTCTTGGTGTCACTATTATTTGTTGGATGGGGATTAAATTGATATTTTGTCTCTCTGGTTGTATACACAAGTATATGAAATTCCTGTGGAATGTATCCGTATGCAGATTGTCACTAGCTCAGGGCGTGCGAGTGCATTGGCAGCTTCTGATGCTGCTACTCCAACATTGAGACGGATTGAAAGAGCTGCTATAGCTGCTGCAACTCCAATTACTTATCATTCAAGGTATGTGTTGTTATGGTGTTGTTATGGTGTCGCTATAGTATTTTCAACCGTTTTCCTCTTTTACCCTTATAACCGCTAATTTGTTCAAATAATTCCAGGGAACTTCTGCAACTTATGCATGAGCATCTACAAGCCTCCGGCCTAGCTGCAACTGCTGCTACACTACTGAAGGAGGCTCAGTTGACACCTTTGCCAACCTTGGCGACCCCATCATCTCTTGAACATCAATCCTCTACCCAAGAAACTTCTTCGATACAGCTTCAGTGGCCATCTGGCCGCGCTCCTGGTGGATTCCTCTCTGGTACAGCAAAGCTTTCTGTAAGAGAAGAAGAATCCAACATGAAGCGTGAGTGGATGTCTTCTCTGAAAAAGAAACCACTTGTTTTCTCCCCTACTTTTGGTTTACAGTCTAAAAGTCAACTACAATCCCGTGATTCACAGCCAGAGGCAATCAGGAAAATCTCCTGTACTACAAAGCTGCCTTCTACTCTTGCAGGTGCATCAGAAACTTCATCAGAGTTCATATCACAAGCTAATCTTGATGCAGAGTCCCAATTTAAAACTCCAATCGTGTTGCCAATGAAACGAAAACTTTCAGAATTGAAGGATATAGGGTCTGCCTCTTTTGGGAAGCGACTTAACACTTCTGAGCACGGGATTTGGTCTCTGATTTCTCCGACACCCAATAGTGTCCGTAAAAATGGTCTACTAACTGATGTAACTGGGTGCTCTACACCAAATTCTCATCCGAGAGATCAGTGTGGGCGGCTAACACCAGGTGGTGGTTGGGCAGATAATTTGGACGACTCTTTCTCTCATATAGGTCAAGGGACGCCTTCCACACAGCTTGGGCTTCTCAACAATCCCCTGCCTAATAATTCAGAACGGTTGACTCTAGACTCATTGGTTGTTCAGTATCTGAAACATCAACATCGCCAGTGCCCAGCACCTATAACCACCCTTCCTCCACTCTCTCTCTTACACCCTCATGTTTGCCCTGAACCAAGACGAAGCTTTGAGGCCCCATTGAATGTGACATCCCGATTTGCCACATGTGAACTCAGAAGTATGTATGGTGGAATCCATGGAAATCGCAAGGATCGTCAATTTGTTTACAGTAGGTTCCGACCATGGCGGACTTGCCGTGATGATACAGCTGATTCCAGTGCCCTCATGACATGTGTCACTTTTCTTCAGGATTATAACCATATAGCAGTCGGCACCCATTCTGGAGAGCTCAAAATTTTTGACTCGAACAATAGTAATGTGCTTGAGAGCTGCATGAGCCATCAGTATCCTCTGACTCTTATTCAGTCATATCTCTCTGGTGGGACTCGGATGATGCTCTCTTCAAGTTGCAAGGATGTTCATCTGTGGGATGCATCCTCAGTTTCTAGTGGGCCCATGCATTTATTTGAAGGGTGTAGGGCTGCGAAGTTTAGTAATTCAGGCAATAACTTTGCAGCTTTGTCGTCAGAGCCTGCACGAAGAGAAATTCTTCTGTATGATGTCCAAACCTTTCAACTGGATATGAAATTTTCTGATACGTCTGCTAGCTCTACAGGTCGGGGACATTTATATTCACTTTTACACTTCAGCCCTTCAGACACAATGTTGCTTTGGAATGGAATCCTGTGGGATCGCAGGGTGTCTGGCCCTGTTCATCGATTCGATCAGTTCACTGATTACGGAGGCGGTGGCTTCCATCCGGCTGGCAATGAGGTATGTAGTACTCCCTCCATCCCAATATGAGTGTCCTTGTTTCCATATTGAGAAAATTTAAGGAAAAGTTAGTATGGTATATTTACTCTTCTATCCTCATAATCATGTGTTAAGGATGCTAACTAACTTATTATAAGGATACTATTGACGATCCATGCTTAACTAACTACCTAAAAAAGGAAAGAGCACTCATTTTGGGACGGAGGGAGCAATATGCAACTGCTAGATATTATGTTGATTCTTGTGGGGACACTGGTTGAGAACTCTGGAATTCCCTGTCACTGTGCTTCTTCTGTTCATTAATATTCAATTGCTTCTGTGTCATTGTGCTTGTATTCCGAACATTGAAGTGCATCATAAAAGATTTCAATAATTCTGGAGGCCTTTTTATAGTAGCTTTTTAAGCTGTCAGTTTTAGCAGTTAAAACTTCTCGTGTTAATGAGTTTTGTTTTGTTTTGTTTTTTTTGGTTTAGTTTACATGGAATGCTTAAACACTTGAATTGCATAGATTATGCTATAAATTTAAACATGAATGTTATCTGAGTTGTAACAGTTTGAAGCTTAAACTTTTACTTGTACTTATGCAGTTAGCAGAATTCTTCAATGAACATGTCTTTTTTTTTTTGCTTGGTAATTTTGCTGCATGTTTTTCTTCTTGTTAGTATGGCTTGAACTGATAGTCTAACTCTGTAGTCTTTTCATAGATTTTCATCTTACACAATTTGCTCATTGTTTTATTGTGAACAGGTTATTATAAATTCGGAGGTCTGGGATCTTCGTAAATTTAGGCTTCTTCGTAGTGTGCCTTCCTTGGACCAGACAACAATTACATTCAATTCACGCGGTGATGTGATTTATGCAATTCTCAGGAGAAATATTGAGGATGTAATGTCGGCGGTAAACACCCGCCGCACAAAGCACCCACTCTTTGGTGCCTTCCGCACATTGGATGCCATCAACTATTCCGACATTGCCACCATTCCAGTAGATCGATGTGTCCTTGACTTTGCAACAGAACCAACTGATTCCTTTGTTGGTTTGATCACAATGGATGACCAAAACGAGATGTTGTCATCAGCCAGGGTATATGAGATTGGTCGCCGGAGGCCAACTGATGACGACTCTGATCCTGATGATGCAGAGAGTGAAGAAGACGAGGACGATGATGACGACGACACTGATGAAGACTCTCTTGGGGGTGATCTTGAAGTAGATGTTGACAGTGACGGGGATGATGATATGAGCAATGATGACGGAGATGATAGTGCAAGCGACCTTGATGATGACGAGGAGGATGGGGATTTCGTGATGGATGATTTAGAATTTGAAGTGGGACCTGGGGACGAGGATGATGATGATGAGGACGACGAAGAAGAACAAGATGGTGGTCGGGTAGTTGAATCGTCGTCAAGTAGTTGAATAATTGTTGAAATGGTTATATATAATAGCAGTAGGCCAGATCATGTAATTATTGTTAATGGGCTGTTGATTTCCATTGTTTTTGTTTATAGTTTTAGTCTTAGATAGGGAAAGAAATTGGAGTTTGTTCATTTTATCAGATTTAGGTCATAGTTGTCAATTATGAAATATATATAGTTGATCATTCTTCTCATACACAGCAAAAATCTTTCTACTCTCTAAAATACTGTTGTAATTACATGGTTGAAACTTGAGAGTAGTTTAGGGATCAAAATCATTTCTTTATCGTTTTAGGCATAGTTTTCGTTACAGTACAGACGTTGTGACTTGTTAGATGATAGGGACCATTCTCCTCAACGTTTTGCATGTTTTCCACAATTCCAACTAGAATAATGTATCATCAAATGATTAGTAATGATAACGTTGTTTACATGAATATTTTTGTAACATGTACATACTATAAAAGTAGAAAAAAAAAACTGATTCATATAAAACATTTTTATGCAATAAAATGGGATATTGAAGGACGTTGAAGCGCTCTCACACCTAGGGTTTTCTAGACTGTGGCAATGGATATGAGGAGTTGAACGGAGCGAAATCGGAGCGGGATCCTTGGGCAGGGGTGGAGGCTCGCTTAGGGTTTCCTGCCATGTTCAACAACTCATACAGCAGGGGCGACGTCGTCCGACTTTCCCGACGACAACTAGGGCGTGGCGCGATCGTTGACATTTTCTTCTTAGCTTTGGTTAATCCTTTTTACTATAGATGTATAAACTGTTCCATGAAGAGAGCGCGTTGGTGAAGGAAAACAGAGCGGCAGGAGTCGTGTTACAGGATTTACCAGGCGGCGATAACGAGAGGCGTGGCGAGGCTATCACGTCTCAACAGCGGTGTATGTTTTGGCCTGTGGAGTTTGAGGCGGCCAGGGGTTAGGTGAAGGTCGTGTTTCGTGTTTGGGGTAGGATCGGTCGGTCGGAGCTTGGTGAAGGTGGAAAAAGTAAGGAGGTGTGGCGAAGGCTATCAGATCTAATGAGCAGCGATCGTGGCAACTAGAGGAGATCGAGGCGGTCGGGTGGTTCGGTGAAGACTGTGAAGCGTGTTTTTGGAAGGATCGTTCGGTCGGCAAGAGGTGTTGTGGCGGCTGACTCTGGAGCAAAAAATGGAGAGGAGGGTGTCAAGGAGGGGCTAGACAACCTTTCGGGATGAGCGACATGGTGGATTTTGGAGGAGGTGTGGGGTATTGGGGGATGGGTTTAGTTATGGTGCTTTGTTTTTTGTCTATTTTGTTGCTCGTTTCTGGTTATTGTTTTGCTCGTTTATGGTATCTTGTTTTTAGATTGTTCGGTTTTGTTAATTGGGGTTCCAATATTAGTATTGCGGGGTGATGTGAGGGGACATAAAGGTAGTCATGAACAGTCTAGCGGGGGTCTTTTGCAACCCTACGTAGCTGTATCGGGTTACTTAGATGAGATTCATTAATGTTGTTTAAATATAATAAAATTTATTGCAGATATATTAATAACTCGTGCAACGCACGAGGTTTAAACTAGTGTATACCAAAGTGCCATATTGTCAATTTTTTTTTTGGCATAAAATTTGTTAAATTATGAAAATATTTATTGGTAAGTGTCTGTTGTCATGTCATTGCCAATGACTCATTAGTGAGTGCATATTTCATTTAAAAAAATATTAATTATAACTATCATGTCAGTGTCTTGAATGGAAATAATAACGGAAACTAACGATATGTACTATTTAGGTCTGATTTTGATAATTGGAGAATCATATCAGTAGAAAATTTGTCGATGGACTTCATTGGTCGAGTTCTGATAGTCCGAGTACCATTTTGATAGTTTATTCCTATACTTCATGAGGTGACAACTCATACTTTAATAACACATCATAGTTTTATTCTGTAGTATTTGGTTTATGGTTGGAGAGTGCCATTGGTGTAGCCCGCCTCTGTCCATGATTTAGGGAGGAAGAGTTTGGCCTTCCTTTGGGCTCCCTTATTTTTCTCTTTTGCTTTTCGCTTTATGGTGATTTTGATGGGTTGGAAAGACGTGTGCGTATTTTTCTTATGCAACATAATTAATTACGTTAAGCGGTTGCATACTCTCTTTTTACAAGGGAGGTCGGACCAAAGGCTTCTTGCGTAGTTTGGTAGACTCTGCATTGTTATCTAGTTCTCTTCGGTTACTTATTCAACTGTTTATCAATAAAGTTCTTTCCATTCTCAAAAATAACACATCACATCATATCATAGTTACGTACTTTTTTTTTTTGAGGAAAATAGTGCAAAAGCACCCAATTTCATTCGAACCAACAAAATAGAAACAACATTAATACAAATACTAATCCTATCTAGTATTACAAGTCTGCTTAAGGCCGACACTTGTACCGTCACCACAAACTTTTTTGTTAGGACCTCAATCCCTATGGCCCATAACAACTAAACACCCCTCTCTGGATGACTGGGTGCTACAACACCTCCTGAGCTTTGGCATACAGTAGTTGGCCCCAGGACCGACACCGACCTATAGCAGACTACTCCATACCCGGGTTTTTTGACCTGGAAAATTGACTGAAACTCACCCCAATTGCTTTCGACCACTGCACGAACCGCCACCTTCTATATCAACCGCTGCGAAACCCCCACTAGATCTGCCTAAATGGTCACCGCCTCCATCAGTCACAAACTAGTAGCAATTCCATCTCCGCTTCAACCGTCACCTTCCACCTTCCTCGACTTCCTTACTGTTGCCGCCAAACATGACCCAAATGGCGTAGATAGCATCTGGAAGACAAAGACCTTACGCACCAGATCCATTGCCCACAAGTCATGTTCGATGCCGACCACTTCGCACTAGATCCGTCGCCCACAAGCCCTGTTCGACGCTGAATGCAGAGCAGACGAGATCCCTCGCCACCACACAACCTCCGTCGGCCTGAACCTAGATCCGCCTCTACTTTTGTTCACCGACACTCCGATCCGTCGCCACCACACGACCGCCAACCCCGATCCAAGTTCTTCCTTGACTGCTTCCAGCATTAGAGTGGTCCGATTTCGGCCCTGCCCAAATCCCAAAAAAACACCAGTCACAGTGCCGCCAACACCCATAGCCATCACCGCCACCTGACCCCTACTCCGCCGCCGCCTCAACCTTCGTCGACCAGAAGCCCTAAAACCTCCTTTAACCACCTTTAACTCCTCTCAGAGTATGTTTTAAACAATAAAATTTCTTTAAACCTTTGTTGATATATTATAGTTACGTACTTAGGTTACACAAAGTTACTAATCAATTATATCATATTAAATTAATCAAAAATATTAATATTAAAATTACTAAATGATGGCCTATTCAAAATGGTGAAAATACAGGAACTCAATTATTTGGAGTTAGAATCCATACCAACACAGTACTACGTTAACTCCATTCTCATCCTCACTTACTCCAAATTCCACCGGCAATTCTCTCTCTCAGTCAGCTTCATCTCTCTCCCTAAAATGATTACACCCAAAACCCTAACCCCACATTTGTCCTTCTCTCCCCATTCCAAAACCCCCAAATCCTTCAAAAACCCTAGCCCCATTTCTCTCTCCTTCCCATCTCCACGCCTCTCTTCTCTCTCCCCCAGAGCCTCCTCCTCCGCTGCGGCTCCGCCGCCCACCCCGGGCCAGCTCCGGGTCGACATTCTCTCCGAATCGCTCCCCTTCATCCAGAAATTCCGGGGCAAGACCATCGTCGTCAAGTACGGCGGCGCCGCCATGAAGTCCCAGTCCCTCCAGGCCTCCGTCATCGCCGACCTCGTCCTCCTCTCCTGCGTCGGCCTCCGCCCCGTCCTCGTCCACGGCGGCGGCCCCGAGATCAACCAGTGGCTCACGCGCCTCAACATCCAGCCCGAGTTCCTCGACGGCCTCCGCGTCACCGACGCCTCCACCATGGAAATCGTCTCCATGGTCCTCGTCGGAAAAGTTAATAAGCAACTTGTCTCTCTAATTAACAAGGCCGGAGCCACCGCGGTGGGCCTCTCCGGCATGGACGGGCAGCTCCTCACCGCCCGGCCCAGCCAGAATGCTGCCCGCCTCGGGTTTGTAGGTGAGGTGGCCCGTGTGGATCCCTCCATAATTCGGCCTCTGGTGGACAATGGCCACATCCCGGTCATTGCCTCTGTGGCGGCTGATGCCTCGGGACAGCCCTATAACATCAATGCTGACACGGTGGCCGGAGAATTGGCCGCTGCGTTGGGGGCTGAGAAATTGATTTTGTTGACTGATGTTGCTGGAATTCTGGAGGACCGGGATGACCCTAAGAGTCTGGTGAAGGAGATTGACATTAAGGGTGTGAAGAAGATGATGGAGGATGGGAGGATTGGTGGTGGAATGATTCCCAAGGTGAGCTGCTGCGTCCGGTCCCTGGCTCAAGGTGTGCGAACCACCAGCATTATTGACGGGAGGGTTGCGCATTCGTTGCTGCAGGAGATCATGACGGACGAAGGAGCTGGGACTATGATTACTGGGTAATGTGAATGTAAGTGTTCAATTTTGATGCTTGGTGAGGAAATGTATCAGTGTTTTTAAAACAATTACGAATGTGATATTTAAATGTACTTCTTTTTACAGTGGAAATCACTCGTGATACTTATTCCGTAGAATTATGCCCATTTTCGTGTTGCCAAAATACATCTTTACCTGTTAGTATGCAGTTGCTTTATAGTTTCAGTTTCTTCACATATTGCAAATTGAATGTTTAACTGTTTAGTTTGATGTTACTTTTCAGACTCTATTTGTATTCATGTTCGTAAATGCTTTAACATCTGCCCTTTTTATTTTCTTATTCTACATATTTCAAATTCCAGAGTAGAGTTCATGTATGTGTTATGCTCTTATTTCTAAATTTCCTGTTTGTAGATTTGTGCATAAGTAGCTTTGTAAGATGTAGCAACTAAAATCTATTTTTGGTTACATTGTGCAAGCATAGAATTGACTGGACATCTCATGCTCTGACTTTGTGAAGAAAATGCACACACAAAAGAGTTGGTTCATATTATTGTCACATTGTTCCGTATATGTTATTTAGGTCTGTATTTATGTTGAAGTACTGCAGTTGGCAAGGCATATGAAAAAAATTATATTGGCCATTTGTTTTTTTTTTTCTTTTTCTTTCTTCCAATGGGTTCTTATGCAATATTGATCTTGCTTGACTACTGGTATATTACTTGTGACAGAAGTATCAACTTCAAGATTGACTTGAGGTGTAGAGTTTGAAACCTACTACATGCTGAATTGCAAAATTTTGTTGACTTGATGAGAAAGAAATTTAAAGTTGATCATCTTTCAACTTGGTGTAGCTCTTTAGAATAATACGGAGTAGGTTTTGTTCATTGTTGTACTCTTGTGGGGTTCCATTTTTATTATATCTGTTGAATGGTTTATCGCAAATGAATGTGTTTCTGCTCTGTTTGAAATTTTGAACTTGTAGTTTCTCCAACAAGGAGAGGTTCCTCTGAAGTTACCTTCTGAAGAAATTACTAGTTTGTCTTGTATTTTTGTAGCAAATGAAATGAAATAGCACAAACTAGTGACCACATAATCAGACTATTCATTTGATGGTCTGAAAGGTGGAAGATGCAGTTTATGTATGTTTTTTTAATATGAAATCCCAATTCCCATAATCTCTCCCCATCCTCGCTCTAAGATTTGAACTTGAGACTAGTGGAATTACTCTTGTGGTAGAGATTTGCTCGAGAGTTGGATTCAGCGATTCTGAAGCCACACTGTCTGACCACCCGAAACCAAAGTTTAAAATTAACGTTGAAGAAACATCTCCGAGGACTATCACTGCCTAGACATGGGAGTTCTGCGAAAGGCCCGTTGTTTGGAGGAGTTACTAATCTATTAAATTCGGCAATTGAATGTTGAATCCCAATTTTGATGACTCAAAACTAAATTTACCGGTCAATCTCAATTCGATGCCATCGGTTAAACAATGCGAACCACCCGCCTCATTGCAACTAATCACTACCTATGGAAAATCAAATAATGGGCCAGAAATCCTTATGTACTTTTATCTCTTATAAATTAGAAGTACTCTCATTGCTGATATAAAAAAGCTCCTGGATATGCCAGAGATTGTTATTATTATTATGCTCTTCACTTGAGGATCACATATCACCAGTTAAGTACAATACAACATGCTAAAGCTAAAGCTAAATGAACCAAAATATATTTCTAAAATGAATAGAAACAAAAAGCCCATAATCATCAAATAATAACACCGAGCCCAAAAACACACCAAAGCTGTACAGCGTCACGTCGTTTTTGGCTTCTCTCTCACGACTCACGCAGAATGAGAATTACAAAACAAACAGTCAGAGAGAGAGAGAGAGCAGTGGCACTGCTCGACGCCAGATTTTGATTTTGTTCTCATCTCAAGAACACACAAAAAATGGACATCTTCTCTGCCCGCCCTAAACCCTTCTCCATCCATCGCAAGTCTTCGCTCGCTTTCCACCTCAAAACCTCCATCGCCCAGAAGCTTCTCGAATTCCTCGGAAACTACACCGACGACGTCCTCGCTGTACCTTTTCCTCCCTCTCATCTCTTCTCTACTTTTAACCTTGATTGATTCATGTTCCTCTCTCGGAAATGAAAATCGAGAAATATGCGATACAGTTTACTGAATAGTTATTGACCTTTTTTTAGCTTCTTTCGTGGTTTTTTGTTGCGTTTCCGACCATCTATACGGAGTTTATTTGTGGTTAGTGTGGGTTCTTAGCTGGTAAAACATAGGGAAAAGGAAGAGAGGAGTTTTTATTTAAAAAGAGAGAGAGAGAGAGGAGGAATTCAATTATTCAAATGTTTTGTTTATTTCAACCATGGCTCCTGATGGAGTGGAATGGTGAGTTTATGGTTCTGTATGCTATACGGAGAACTTAGCTTTGATGATTGCAGTTACAGAGAGCCAAGTTTTGTTTGGCTATAGAATTGTGTACTGGTTTGGTTGTTTGGAGCTTAATTAGTTGCTGTTGGATACTGGTTACTGAGTTAGTGTCGATTCTCCAATTTGATTGTCCTTTGTCCATTCGTTTTCTGTGAATCAAAAAACAGAAGCATCAAATTGTTATTTCTATCTTTATGTGCTATGCCCTTTTAGAAGTAAGAGATATCACTTTTGCATATTTTAATCTCCTTGGTGTATCGAACAGAAAAATATACACAAGATGTTTTATGGGAAAACAATGTGGGTAAAAATCTTGCTAAGAAATGAGTTGGAAAAGAATGAGGACTCAAATTTTCAATCACTATGGTCATGAAACAGAAGTATCTTTGGTCATTACTACTCTCAGATCAATATTAACAGATGTTTTGGATTAGGTGGACTTTATATAGTTTCAATTTCAATAAGCTTGCTAATAAGGTTGGATGATTAACTTCTTTGTGAACTTGAGTAATTTTTCTTGTGGTAAAATCAAGATTTTTAGGACTACTATTTCATTGCTCATCTCGTCATTTTGAAAGCGTATGTTGAGTTTACATGAATGAAAGAATGATTAGGATCGGGACTCCAACATTATAATAATTTGTATAGGTAACTTTAGCTTTCAGTAGATAGTATAAGAAAACAACTTGCAAAAGAATTTTATATGTTGTCCTTGAACTTGTATATTTTGGTCAACATGCATGGTCCCAATAGTTTCAGTGTAAGTTGAACTTGTGCTTTATGATGACCTGCTGTCTGCTTTGCATTGAGCTTTTGTTATTGTCTCGGTTTTTGCTTTCTGATATCCTTCCTGAAGATATTCTTATATTCTCATGTGCTGCTGTGCTCTTGTTTAGGAATACATTATTGTGCTTATATGTAACGGAAAGCATCAATATCAAGCAAGGGATGATTTAGAGGCATTTCTTGGGGAAAAGAGCGGTGAATTTGTGTCTTGGTACTTATTCTTCACATACTTATTAGTCATATTGCATTGACCTAGCTAACTGAAGATACAAGTTCTATTCCATTGTAACCATCAAGGAAAATAGAGTACTGTTATTTGTTTTATTTTTCATCTTCTACTGATTGCTGTTGTTTATGAAAGTATTGGAGTTTGACATGGATATTGAGTACAAGGATGTTGGTGCTCAAAATGGCGTTTTCAAGAACGTTTCAGATTTGATGAAACTAAGAGATATTCTCTTCAGAAGTGTTCTTTCGGTCTGCATATTTCTTTATCTTACTGACTGCCAATTGATGAATGGTTAATGTGAATAGGTTATGGGGTTTTGTCTCAAAATATGCTCATCCATCCAACAAAGACACCGGCCTATCAGATATGAAAAATGCCAATGTCTCCAGTTCTCATGGTAGTGATGCGGACAAGGATTCAAGAAGTAACAAGTCAAGTGACTTAAGGAATAATGACATCAGACATGCTCGTGGCTTGCTGGTAAAAACAAAACCTCAATGGATTTTGGTATGCATGTTAGAGACAGTTTATTGAATGAAGTGTTAATATGTTGCAGAGAAAAGATGAGAAGATATACCATTGCTCTATATCTGATTCTGATCCTGCTTTATCCATTACTATGACACAAGACAATCCAGATTCTACTGATCCTTTGAATAAAGTGAATACTGAGAAAGTAGGGCCACCCACTTGTCCAAATCGAATTCCAAGAAGAGTTGATGCAACTGAGAACATTGATGATGGGTTGACAGATAAGTCCCCTGAGATGGGAGGGTCCACTGTAGTTTCAGCTGGTAGGGAGCCAAGTAATCACTGTGTGGAGAGATTCGAACAGGTTAGCAGGGCTAAATTCTTACCTGCTTCCTTTACTGTTCTGACTTCCTAGTGCATTTTCCTCAACTTTGGCATTCACACATTTTAGAACAGATTGACAAGAGCAAGTGCAGTAATTGGCCTTCTTCATGTGTACAAAAGGGAGAAATGGTTTCTAGGAATTTGCTATCTTCCACCTCAGGTACACGATTAAGCAACCAAAATATATACTTTAATGAATGAAAAAATACAGTGTATTACAATTAACATTGATTATGCTAAATGCACAAGTATGCCATTTTCCTTCATGCAGAATACCTCACTAACAGACAAACTTTTGCTACTAATGTTTCAGGAAGGAGTCTTTCACCAAGATCAAAGGGTGTGGTATCCAACCAAATTGAAAAGTCACGCGGTAGTGTCTGGGATAGATTGGGGAAGCCATTTGACAGCACACCTGCAATGAATAATTCCGTTGATACATCTTGTATTATTAATGTGAAGAAAGATGTTGGAAGTCTAAATCAGCACTCACTAAAGCCTTCCATTCCAAATGGTGAACTTAGTATGAATACCTTGGGTAGAGTTTCAAGGCCTGGTAACCTGGAGAATAAGAAACTGGATCACAGTAAAAATACAATGTGCAAACCTAATGCTGCAAATAATATTCGGCGGAAGAGACATTTTGGTGAGGTTACTATTGGACCTAATTCTGGTTCAGGTTCTATGGTGGATGTGGGGAACATGGATCTTTGTGATAGAGAAATTTCGCAGGATGTTGTCGAAGCAAAGCATCCAAAGGCTGGTACCAAGATTTTGGTTTCGGTATGTTTTCCTTGCTTTCTAGATATTGACAGTCTGTGAAAAAGCATGCTTCCAAATGCAACCCTATGCAATAGTTGTAATTTTCTCATATGTAGTATTGCATTTTGTTTGTTGTGTGGGAGGTTTTGGATTGTTTATTTTGTTGACTGCTGAAACCTTTCCGTTTGCAGGAAGTGCTAGATGTGAAACAAAGATTATCTCAAATTGAGATGGAAATGTCTAAGCTTCGAGCAAAGCAATCAGAGATGGAAAGAGAAGGAAAACCCAATTTAACGTCACAATCTGGTATGACCATTTTATATCTATGGGCAACATATTAAAGGAGCAATTGAAAATACCAAGTGCCTGTCATTTCTTCTGTTTATTTTGTTTATTCTATTTTATTTTCTTCACTAAAATTTACACTTTAAGGCCTTTGTGCACAAATATACTTTGGGGTTTGTTACCATGTGATCAATATAAATCTTCAACGACATTTGCATGGAAAATGAATTGTCCACATTATAAAAAAGTTGTGCTTTGACATATCTTAGATGAGTTGATTGTATCTTTCATATGTATTAGTTTTTAATATGATATTATGCTGTATTAATGTATTATACTGGTACTTATGTTAGCATGAATCTATTCCTTTCAAGTTAAGCTATATAAGATCATTATAATGTACATCAATTATGGTTTAAATTATAATTAACAATGTATATTTTCTTTCTACATAGTTTTTGTATAACATTAGACCTGTTGAAAATTAGTGAATATAAGGCTTAGTTAATTATCATCTGTATTGGGCAAGGTAACTAGGAGTAGCCAAATTATTAAAAAAATTAAATATCTGTGAATCGTCTGTATCAACGTGAATTCCAATACTGACCAATTCGATACAAACAATTTGGGTAATGATTCAGACCTGCTAGTGACTCAGGCAAACAATATGTATCATTTGGTGGTTGTATTGGATCGAATCGTGATATGTATACTACAGTATATATGATACTAACAATCATGATTTATATACTTAATCTTTTTTACTTTTGTTGGGTGGAGCGATTTGATAATAACCTTCCTTGAAAGTGGACCAGACCATTCTTGAAAATTTGGAATATGGGAGTGTGGTCCGCATTTCAGTTTGTTGTGTATAATCAATATATTGCCATCTAAATAGGTCTCCAGAGTGGTATCCTTTAGGTTCATATTTGAAATTTGTTTTGATTCATTGCTTATTATATTGATCTTGCCTTACAAGTGGGGAAGTGATAATAGTTGGTGTTTCATTATTATTAAAGGCTAACCATCATGCCTTAAACTTGTTCTCTGTCACATTTGCAGGTGCACTGAAGCATCCCAAATATGATATTGAGGGTGATATCGAGTCAAGAACTGTTATTGTGACAAATGTAACTAAAATGCTCCATTCTCTTTTACATTTTCCCTTTTCCTGCTGTTATCTTTCAACACTATCTTTATTTGAAGATAACATATCTACTTCTTTGACATACTATGCTGTAGAAAGAGTCAGAAATTTTGTATTATGATAATTGAATTTAGTTGCAACTAGGTGTAACTAAGATATAGAATTCAGTGGTAGATTTTGCATTGGGTAACTGCAAGTGTTGGTGAAGTCATCATCCTGAAGTGTGATATTAGCAAATTTGAATCGATAATAAAAATGATGCTAATCTAATGGACTACTGATTTGAAATGCCTCATCTGCCAGGTGGTCTTATAAGCATATAATATTTTGTTGCTCCCTTTTGTCTGTTTACTATTGTGTGATTTATTTATTAACATTTCTATTGATTTTAGTGTTCATATCCTGTGACAGCTTCATGTCTTTCTGTTCTCTACTGCACACACAACTCTGCATGTTTAGGTTTATTGTCTAGAATAGGACACTTCATACTGTGGAAAGGGTTGCAAATTTGCAATAAGAAGCTATGTCAGGGCCATTCTCAATTTGGAATTGAATTAATGACCTGGAAGGAATATCAACATTTTCAGCATACTCATATGGATAGCTGTCTACATTTGAAAATAAAATTATTGAACTACAAAGATTGTCTACAGGGTCAATATATTTCTATGAACTTGTGAAATTGACAATTACATTGCAAGTTACTTTTGCTTGAAATAAGATGTCTAATAGTGGAACTGTTGTAGTTTCCGAGTCTCAGTTATAATGTAAGTTGAAGAGTTTCAGCCCGAGTCTCAGTTATAATGTAAGTTGAAGAGTTTCAGCAAGTATAAATGAGGTTTCGGGCACCTTATGATTCTTTGAGACATACATGAGCCATGGTACTCAAAATTGAGCTTTGCATTTAACAACTATGTATTGATGATTGTGAGTATCATTGCTGTAGCACATTAGTCTGCTCACAGAGCATTTTCTGAACTTTAAGCAATGTCTGAGCTAGGTATTAGTACTACTGTTTTATAGTGTTCTTAGATTTTAATTTGATTACAGGTTTAGTTTGTTCTTTTTCTTCCTCTTTATGAGTCTCATATTATTTAAGTGTGCTTTGTTCTGATAGTGTTCATTTTTACACTGCCTGAACACACTGCACGAATGGAAGAGAGCATATTTGTGATTGAGAACAATGAACTGTTGGCAATCTGTCTTTTGTTTTTGCTGCAGTTTATACGAATTGTATTTGAAAAATCTGACAAGCATGATACCCTTTCATGATAAAAATGTCAGGTGCATTTTGCAGCGACTAAAGAAGCCATATTGTCGCATTTTACCAAGTGTGGGACTGTTGTCAACATAGTAATTTTGATGGACAAAGTAACTGCCCAGCCAAAAGGGTAAATGCCATTTATTCAGATATATTATAGTATAGATACTACTGACAAGGAATATGTTCAAAATTATGTATATGCCAATTATATATTGCATCTAAGGTTCCACTCCAGTTTGTGACATTTTCTTATTTTCCTCTCTTAGGGCTGCTTATATTTCTTTTGCTAACAAGGAATCTGTTGAAAAGGCAGTGGCATTAAGTGGGACTACATTCTTTTCAAGGACTATAAGGGTAAGTTTATGTTCATTTATTATTATTATTTTCATTATTGATGCACTATTATATTAGAATTGTCTTAGAAAGAAACTAGAAGATATTTCTGTTGAACTTGGAGTAGCACTTTGAATCTCTTCTTAAGCCCAAATGAGAAAAGTGGTTGGGTGATACATTGAGTAGTGCCATGGACACTTTGTTTAAATTGATATCATTGAGGTTCATTTTGAAGGAAACCTGATAATTTTATGAATTGCATATTCGTTAGGCAGTTCACTAGAATCTGCCATCTGGATGCTACAGAACGAAATGAGACTGGGATAGTAGATATTGCATGCTGAGTTATTATTGAGCTCCTTAGGGAAGTTAATAGTTTATCCATTATTTTTATCCATGAATCTTCAACTATGAAACTCAATTTCTGCTTGACAACAATCAGCTAGGAAAAAACTTCCTCTTGTTGATTTGTTAGTGGTACTATCTTTAGCATACAGTCCAATGTCCTTTTGGGGTTGCACAAAATTAAGCCACGGTGAGGGAACCGGTGTCAGTGTTGATCTGAATTGAATGAATGGGATATTTGTTTTTATACCTTTCTTTTTATTCCCAAGCTAGCAGATATGCCGCACCAAATTTTAAAATCTCAAGTTATTTCATTATTATTTTGAAAAAATGGGGCTAAGCTTCAGACTTTGGTGTTGGAATTGTTCATATAATTGCACGGCACATGTGTATTGTTTCCATGATCGCAAGGATGTTTGCATATAGGATCTGTTTTTGAGGTTATAATGTTGACATTGGTAACAGAGAGTGTGTGTATGTAATGTAGGTGTGTAAGAAGTCAGAAGGAGCTGCTGCCTTGCCTCCTCCTGCTGGACAAACGTTGAAAGCACCACAGACTCGTATTAACAGAACGGGCATCCCTCACCCTCAGAGACCACTGCATCATCTACAATGGCGACGGGAGGCAGTGGTGGTTTCTGCTCCGAAAAGTGTTGATGATAAAAGAGCTGCTGCTTCTGCCCCTCAACCTCCTCCAAGTTCAATTGAAGCCAATTCTTCGTCTCCTGCAGATGCCTAACTAATTCGTTGGGGCGGCATTTCAGGTCTCTTCCAATTGATACCATTAACTACCTAATCAAACAAGTATATCCTTCCTTCCTTCCTGACCAAAACTAGTGCTTACGGTTTTTTAGTTGTACCTGGAGTTCAGTGCAAATTAGGTTCTCCCCAAAACTTGAATTAGTGGCTTTATTCTCAATCCAGTTGTTCATAACTATTCAAAATATTTCACATTAACAAATGGTAGATTCAAAAGCAAAAAAAGTTGTTTGCTTTATTAGTGCTTCTAGTTTGCTTTTGTAATGATGAAGAAACGAAACAAATACAAGTAGTTTCCTTGTTTTTTTTTTTTGTTGGTAGAAGTAGTTTCCTTTTACTTGGGTCACATTTTGCAGGACAAGTAGATAGATAAAAGAATTGTTTGCTATACACATGCTTCTAGTTTGCTATTGTAATGATGAAAAAACAAATATAAATACTTTTCATTTACTTATGTCACATTAATGCAGGCCAAGTAGAGATAGTATTATTTGGTAAAGATTAAATATTTTTAATTATGCTTGAACAAGGTTGAAAGTTAGTTCATAAAGGTTGTCTATTTTAATGCTTGAACAAGGTTGAAAGTTAGTTCATAAAGGTTGTCTATTTTAAATAACTATGGGTTAGATTTTTGGGATAAAGTCAAATTTAGTACCCAGACTTTGGCGCGAAACCCAATCTAGTACTCAGACTTTTATTGTACCAGAGTTAGTACCCACATTTCTATTTTCTACCCAATTTGATACCCACCGTTAGAATCCGTCTATTTGTCCGTTAACTGC
>JAYMTK010000177.1:0-28238 GCA_036897405.1 Pelargonium myrrhifolium | reverse complement strand
CACTACCACTCCTGCGACTCGAGCTTTCACTACTAAATTGTCAATTTTGTTAGTGGGGTTTGACTTTTTCCATGATATTAGCTCATTTATATTTTTCCAATGTGAGACTTCAACTCAACCATATAACAACATGTCATTTAGGTATTTTTATAGCAGTAGAAACACAAGGGTTCAGTGAAATTTGTGTTTAGAAAAATTTAAAAATTTCTTCATCGTTCGAGCGAGCTCTAGCTACTATGTTGTGAGAAGAAACTCGGTTGTTACGTTTGCTTATAAATAAAAAACATACTACGTCGTGAGAAGTAGTACAAGGTAAAAAGAAAAGAGCATGACATAGAGGGAATGAGTATATATATAGGGATGTGGAAATTTTGTGAAACCAGAAGGTGTGCGAGATATATAATGTGAAGAAGAAGAAGAGGGTTGAGTTGAATTGAGAAGGATGAGACATAAGGTCCGAAGAGATGGAAGATCATGATAAGTACTAGCGATATGAGGAGAAGAAATAGAATAATTAGATTCCTTAATTAACTCTTAATGTTCCTATAGTTTATATAGCAGCATATAACTGCGACGGATTAGCAAAGCTTTTCTGGAACGGATTTTGAGGCGTCGCAAGTTAAGTCTGGCAAACGGGTATTTTCGTTGCAAATTCCATCACAAAAATGACATTTTTTATTTTATTTTTGTTGATAAACAAGCATACAAACAACAAGTCTTAGCTATATAGGTTGCTTTCTCGTTGCAGCAAACAACAAAATGAACATCCAAAATTAGTCTCGAATATTGTAGTATAGATTAAATGCTATAATGGATGGTTTATTACTTTCATATCAGTAAACAAGTTATATCAGTCAACTAATACACATTTTACTCTCTCTATATATATAGAGTATTAGGATCCTAAACCAAATAATATGGCTTAGTTACTAAGCCACCAATGAAGTAGGGACATCTCATTAAAAATGCCCGTATCTGGCGGGTCGCTCCCTTTCCACAAATTCACTTGGGTGGTATAATGAAATTTAATGAGGTGTCATCATTTCATTGGTTTGGCTTAGTTACTAAGCCATATTTTTTGATTTTTTTTATCAGCAAGCGGTACTCTTTATTAATCCCAAAGGATAAAAAATACCCAAAAAAAAACAAAAATCAAGAGCATGACCTGCCTTGAAGTACAAGAAAGATCACAAAAAAACACAACCAGCCAAGCAACAAAAGGAAAGATCAGAGAACTGTAATGGCAGAAAGAGGTTGAGCACACCATTCTGCGAATGAGAGAGAAGGAGCGACCAAGGAGCAGGCCGAAAAAATCGCAAAGCTTGAACTCTGAATCTTCATGAAAGTATCAGCGACGCTCGGGAATAATCCGTCAAAAACTAAAACATTTTGGGCAAGCCATATATGCCAAAGAGAAACTGGCACAATAAGCCACCACCACTTCCGATGATTCCGATGAAGCGGCAGGATAAAAGACCAACAAGAAAGCAAATCGAAACAATTGTGTGAGAGAACTACAACCACCGACCACCATTGGAACACCCGATACCAAATTTTCCTGGACCAATCACAATGCAATAGTAAGTGATTACTGTCCTCGTCAAAAAGATCACACAACTTACAGGAAACCGAGACGTCCTCCGGAATGATACGTCGTGACCGAAGAAATAAAGCGGTAGGGATGCTATTAAGCGACGCAAGCCAAGCGAAACTCTGGATCTTTGGCGGAACTAAAGAATTCCACAGCAACTTGTGGCAAGCAAAACGTAAATTAGGCTCACGAGAATAAAGCAGGTCATAAGCCTTGCGGGTTGTGAAAAGCCCGCTCGAACCGCCGTGCACCCAAAAAATCTGATCCGCTGTATCGTTTTGAGCCGGAGCCGATAACAAAATCGAACGGAGAGAGAATATAAGCTCCTCCTCCCAGCCATGCAACCTACGGCGAAAATCGAAACCCCATTCGCCGGTAACAGAGGACCTAAAATCAGCAACCTGACCAGCATTATGACGACACAACACAAACAGCCGAGGGAAGCGAAATCGAAGCGGCCTATCAGCAATCCACCAATCCAACCAAAAACGAACTGAGCGGCCATTACCAATAACCCAACGATGACTATTGGTGCCAAACAAATCCAAGAAACCGGGCAGATTTTGAAGCTCCAAAAGTTGTCTCATGACCGGTGAGAATCTTCCCCTACTAACGTCCTGAAGAGACCAATCATTCTCGTCCCAATTATACTTGGCACACAATAAACGTCTCCAAAGGGAACGAGGTTGGGAGGCAAACTTCCACCACCATTTAGCGAGGAGACTCAAGTTGGCAAGATGAAGCTGACGAATACCTAGTCCACCATGAACGCGTTTACGAACCACCAGGTCCCAACGAACTTTGCATAAGCCTTTTCGAGTTGAGCAAGAAGACCATAAAAAACGACGCTCGATTGCCTCAAGTGAACGAATGACTGACTTCGGGGCCTTAAAAAGAGACATATAAAAAAGAGGGAGAGAAGTTAGAGCCGAACGAATCAAAGTAATTCTCCCGCCAAAGGAAATATATTTGCTTTGCCATAAACCTAGCCTTTTTTTAAATTTGTCAATGATGCCCGTCCAGGAACTGAGTCTGCAAGGACTGCTACCAAGCTTAAAACCAAGATAAGTTATGGGAAGAACAGCTACCTGACACCCTAACAAATCCGCCATTAAAGTGCAAGAAGCCTCAGGTAAGTGGAGGCTAACAAGTTTAGATTTGTTCAAATTAATATGCAAGCCAGAAAATAACTCAAAACTTTGTAGGAGACGTTTGATTCCAGTTCCTGTGCGGATCGGGTCGGAGACGTGCACAAACATCACCGTGTCGTCGGCAAATTGTAAATGAGAAACAGTGACGTCACCAATAGAGAAACCCGAAAAAATGCCATCGGACGTGACCTTGTCAATTAACAAGTGTAAAGCTTCGGCTACAATTATGAATAAAAATGGCGATAAAGGACATCCTTGTTTAACCCCTTGAGAAACGGAGATATCTCTTGAAGGATAGCCATTAACCAACACAGAAATGTAAGATGTCAAGCAATTTTTGATCCACAAAATAAAGCGTTCCCCAAACCCTATGGAAATTAAGTAGTGTTCAATGAATGACCAGTCGACACGGTCGAACGCTTGCTGGAAATCGAGTTTAAGAAGAATACCCGGAATGCGTCGGGATTTAACATGATGAATGATCTCGTTAGCCAACAAAATACTATCCAAAATTTGCCTATCTTTAATGAAGGCACTCTGCACGTCACTAATAATGTCTCCAATAACGGTCTTCAAACGAGATGCCAACAATTTAGCAATGATTTTATATGGAGCCGAAATGAGACTAATTGGCCGAAAATCAACGAGGCCTTGCGGCGAGCTGCACTTAGGAATCAGGGCGAGAAACGCCAAATTGAGACCTTTACCCATGTTGCCACCAGCAAAGAAATTTTGAACAAAAGCCATTAAATCTGACTTAACAACCTCCCAACATACCTGAAAGAAATGGAGAGAGTACCCGTCAGGACCCGGAGCTCGATAACCATCGCAACCAAAAACAGCGATTCTAACTTCCTCCATGGTAAAAGGAAGCTCGAGTCGAAGTCTAGCCTCAGCCGAAAGAACATTGAAAGGAAGACCTGTTGGAATTGGCCTTCCCGAGAATGCCGAAGTCAGCCTGTCACGAAAATGGAAACGAGCAAGCTCCTTAACTGTCTCGGGATTAGAAACCCAACTAAACATGATCTCTCATTGGATGAGTGACTATGTATGACACCTCCTGAACTCTAGCGTTATAGTAATCGGTCCCAGAACCGCTACCCGCCCGAGACAGACTACTCCTTGCCCCGGGTCCTTTGATCTAGAAAATCCGACTCATCCCTTCGAGGGATGAACATTCTTAATTGTGATTAAACTCCAAATTAAATTAAACCAGTGATTTACATATCTCGCGACTCAAATTGACAGATATGTAATTACACCACATTGGCCCAAACTTGCTAAGATTTGGATCCACCTCTACTATTGCACACCTAATCTTAGCTAACCTTTCCCACATATGCCCAAGAAGCCTCAGTAACTTGGGCTCATTAGTCTCAAAACCAAAATTTTTGTCAAATCTAGGCCCAGCCCACATATTCCTCTCAATTTACAATTATAGCAACCAAATTACTATTATTTCAACTAAAAGGATATTAATTTACACCTATTTCCAACCGGGCCCTACCATTTGATACCCAATCTCAAAATACCCTCCAGAAGTGCACACGTGGCGCTCATCCATTGACCGTATATACAATGGACCCGACCCGGACAAAATACAACCCGCGTGACTGCGTGAGCACCTTCAGCTTTTCAACGAGTATATATATAGTATTAAATTATTAATAAATATATAAATACAAAAAATAATACAGATAGTAATATCGTAACTTCTGGAGAAGACAAGTCGGAATCGAGAACAGAGCACGATGGGTTCGCAACTTCTCCGACGCGCGTTCGGACGACGCTCCTCCGCTCAGATCTTCTCCGCCGCCGCCTCCTCCGCCGCCGCTGCCGGAGGTTCTATCCCTAGCTCGCCGCTCGCTGTCGTAGCGCGCGCTTTTTTCTCTTCTTCTGTCACTCCTATCCGAGCCACTCTCTTCCCCGGCGACGGTATCGGCCCCGAGATCGCCGAGTCGGTCAAGGAGGTCCGCTCTCATCTTTCTGTCTTTCTATGCACGCATCGGTCTTGTTTTGTATGCATATTATACCGGAATTGTAGTTGTTTAGCAGGAGAGAAGAGATCGTTGTGCTTTTACTTTTTGTTGATGCTATTTACTTGTATCAGATGGAGTTTAGTGCGTTAGATTTGGTTGTTTTTGTTGAGAATTGTGATTTTTGTGGAAGTAGATGGAATAGCGGATCTGTTCAGTGCTGCTGGTGCTAGGTGGTGATGGAGTTCAGTGCATTAGATATTGTAGTTGTTGATGTTGAGAATTGTGATTGTTTTGATAGTTAGCTGAAATTCGGTGGTGTAGTTCGATTTCTTGTGGATGTTATGTATCAATTCTGTTTTCGTGCTGGTGTGACTATTGGTAAATTTAGTATGTGTCGGTTGTGGGGAGGAGTGAAATCAAGGTGGAAAATGGTGAATTCTTTTTGCATGTATATCTAAATTGGTGGCCCTTCCATGGCTAGCATTCGTGTGATAAGAGATTAGGAGTCTGCCAAATAATACTATGATGAGCTTTAGTGGATACTAATTTCTTTGAAAAGGTGTGGAGAATTGGCTAAAGATTAGTTAGTTGATCCCATATGCAAAAGCCAACTGGTATTTAGGTTTGATACGGTGAAAATTACAGTAGGCCAGATCATTGATCAAAACTATTTCTAGCCAGTATGATAGTCCAAGCTATCAAGTTTTTGACCCTGTGTTGTAAGCTATGAGGGTGCACTGGACATTTGGGAAAATGAAGCACCATGGTATATTTCATACATGAAAATGTTTATGTCCTTGTAAATGGAGAAACTTGCTGAGAGTATTTTGGAAAATAAGTATAGGTTTCCTACGATCCTATCTATCTATTTTCTGCTTTGTTGAGATGCCTTTAAAGTTAGTTGCGTTGGGTTGGGTGCTAAGCAGTAAGCACTGGCCACTCTATGCCAATAAAAATGGACAGCATTGCACAGTTCTAGATGGATGGATCATGCTCCCAGTCTTATAGCTACAAGCATGGCTGGATGAGTACTGTTATTCAGTTAATTTGAACCTTTGTTTGTCTATGAGCCACTTTGATTTTTAAGTTGCAAGCTACAATCAACAAATGCATCTTATCAGGAAATGGATGTTGCTGCCTTGATTTTTGAGGAATGAAGATGAGCAACTTTGACAATTAGAGACTTTTGGGCTCTTCAATGTTATGTCTTCACCAATTTGGATTGTAGGAGCTAGGTTTCTGAATATAATTAAATGGAAGGGGTTTGTGAAATGATCATGTTAAATGTGTTTTCCTTTGTTGTGTGCTACTTATATTATATCTATGATAGATGGTCGTGCTACTCTCTCTCTCTCTCTCTCTCTCTCTGCCCACTGTTTTCTATTTTGGATGCAACTAATGCTCCTTTTATACAGTTTTGCTCATTTTTATCTGCCGTGTCCGTAAGTAAAAATAATAGAGTATATAATGTTATGTGGTGGTCTATACTGTTGCCATTGTGTCCTTGGAGAAATGATTTTTTGCTACTATTGGTGCTTGGGCGGTCTTTACTTTTTGTATGTCCATATTTCACCATTCTTTCAAAGTTCATTTCTAATTGCGATAGATTTTTATTGTGCTAGCGCAGGTATTTACAGTAGCTGATGTGCCAATTGAGTGGGAAGAACATTTTGTTGGGGACCAAATAGACCCTAGGACTCAGAGTTTTCTAACATGGGAAAGTTTAGAATCTGTACGGCGAAACAGGGTAGGCTTGAAAGGGCCAATGGCCACACCAATTGGTAAAGGTCATCGGTCTTTGAATCTTACTTTACGGAAAGAACTTAATCTGTATGCCAATGTTAGGCCTTGCTACAGCCTCCCCGGTTACAAAACTCGGTATGATGATGTAAACCTTGTCACTATCCGTGAAAACACAGAAGGGGAGTACAGTGGTCTCGAACATCAAGTAAGTTGTTTTGGAAAATATACAATATGGTGATACAAATATTCAATGTAAAAAAAATTCAGCTTGTTCCTTGTTTTTTTATTATTTTATCCTAGGTGGTGAGAGGTGTGGTCGAAAGCCTCAAGATCATCACTCGTCAAGCAAGTTTGAGAGTGGCTGAATATGCTTTTCACTATGCCAAGGCACATGGGAGAGAGAGAATATCTGCCATTCACAAAGCCAACATTATGCAGAAAACTGATGGCCTTTTTCTCAAGGTATGGTCATTGTAATAGTCTAAGTATTATATTACTTGATTGTTTTTCATTTACCCTCATACTAATGTGAGTTTTGTTTTTTGCTTTCAGTGTTGTCGCGAGGTTGCAGAGAAGTATCCTGAGATTACATATGAGGAAGTTGTTATCGACAACTGTTGCATGATGGTAGGATAAATTTACATATTTACATGTTTGTAAAATGTTTGTGCAAAAAAGAAACAAAAGTTCTTATTGATGTCGCCATATGAAATGTGTGATTGTATTTGAAGACATTGGTGCTATAAAACAGTAGTAAGTAAATTTTGGGGTGAAAACTGATTATTTGTTTCCATGCACAGCTTGTGAAAAATCCTGCTTTATTCGATGTATTGGTGATGCCTAATCTCTATGGTGACATTATAAGTGACCTGTGCGCTGGTTTGATCGGTGGATTGGGCTTGACACCAAGGTGAGTACAAATGATACACTCTATTAGTCGTCTTCAATTGTATCTGTATAGATCATCTAACAACTTTTGGCCTTCCTGCAGTTGCAATATTGGCGAAGGAGGTATAGCCCTTGCTGAAGCTGTGCACGGTTCAGCTCCTGATATTGCCGGAAAGGTTAGTCTTCAAAGCTAAATTTCAATGTTCATATTTACTCATCATCAGTTTCCTGCTACATAACTATGCCATGTGCCTTTATTGCCATTGGACTCATTGATTTCATTAGATTTTTGTTTTCCCTCCCTCCTGTTTTATGCACTTGTAGCAACTACTGACGTTAAAATTACAACATCTTTGGGCTTCCTTAACATGTGTGCTCCCTAACCCTGAACTTAGGGATGCCGATTTGACCTGAATCTGACATGCTCTCTATATCGAGAAAAATTAAGAAGTTAGTGGTTGCATATTTCTTCTTCTATCCCCATGCACATGTATTGTACTCTCTCTGTCCCAAAATAAGTGTCGTGTCTCACTTGTATTTTGGTCCCAAACTTAGTGCCTTGTTTCTTTTCTAGGAAGTTAGTTACGCATAAATTGTCAATAATGTCCACATAATAAGTTAGTATCTCTTGAATTTGTTGGAGCACATGTCCATGGGGATGAATGAGTAAACGTACAACACTAACTAACATCTCCTTAATTTTTCTCAAAATAGAAATGACACTTATTTTGGGATGGAGGGAGTAGCAAACTTAAGGGCTTATTATAGGAACGCTATTGGTAATTCATGCATAACTAACTTCCTAAAAATGAAACAAGACACTTATTTTGTGACGGAGGAAGTGCTAAGGTTGACATGTAATTAACTAGTGATTTCAGCGCGTCAAAGATCTTAAAACGTTTGTTTACCGGATTTTTCTATTTCCCTTATTGCCATAGTGCTTAGCTTAGCCACTTCCTCCCGGTTTCTTCGCTTTTTAAGTGTCTTTTTTTCCTCTTATTGAGCATTCTGTTTCCTTTAACATAACTGAATATCCGTCAAACGGTCAAATGTTTATTTTTGTGTGGCTAATTTTTGACATAGAATATGGCAAATCCAACCGCGTTGCTGTTGAGTTCCGTGGCAATGCTGCGCCATTTGGAAATGCATGATAAGGCTGATCTGATCCACGACGCAGTCCTCGATACAATTGCAGAGGGAAAATATCGAACTGCCGACCTCGGGGGCTCGTCATCAACAACAGAATTCACAAAGGCAATTTGTGACCATCTCTGAACAATATCCTCTGCATAGGATCAGACTCGATTTGAATTTTAGCCATTGGTACAAATATTTTGGGCCATTTTTTTCAATCAAAAAAATCCTATTTGTCCTTTAAAAGGGGAATAAGGCCACATCAGTTGACCAGCAAAGCTTTGTCCAGTCACTACAGATAATGTTCGTGGAGAAATGAAGTAATATCCAGGTTCGTGTTTTCACTGTCTCAGAGTTTGGAATTTGTTCGGAGCTCAGAGAAGACTTTTCTGCTGTGGTTTCCTCGTTTAATTTATGATAAATTGTCAATATAACTTGAAATAAAAGCATTTTCATGTGATTTTCCACGGGATGGTTTAGGGTACACAGTTGATAATTTCTTGTTAAAATTTGAATAATTCCTGTTCTTTACTTCTGTTATTTATTTGTATTTTTTCAGTCGCACGTTTTTCTTGTATGGCGTTCTTAATCTGAAGTGTTGAGAAAAAGTTGCTAAAATGGTCCTGAACTATTAGGACTTAATGGATTGACTCTCTTAACCAAGTTTTATGCTAATTTAGCCCTCCAACTAGAAAATTAATAAAAGTTGCTTAGTTTAAACATTGGGTTAATTACATGTACACCCCTTTAGCTTTCTCGGAATTAAATGTTGGCCCTCTGACTCTGGTTTTAGCTTTTTCGAACTCTTGACTTGTAAATTTTATTAAAAAAACCTCCAGTTGACCTGTTATAGAAGGTTAAGCTTGTCCACATAAACTACTTCAGGTAATATGGACAAGCTTAACATGAAATCAAAGTTACAGGGCCAACATTTAATTCTAAGAAAATCAAAGGGGTGTACATATAGTTAACCCTTAAACATTACACTTCTTTCGTAGAAGTTATGGGTAGAGAAAAGAGCCACTTTTTCTCAGGCCCGGTAAAAATTCACGTGTTTCAATTGTCCTGCCTTTCGTCTGTTCTAACGTGTCTAAATAGAAGGAAAATGTTAAGCCCGATCAAAGACACGTTACAAACAGCTCTCGTAGGGGTCTATAATCGGTATGTCATGAATCATAAAAGATCCAAAAATTGGCCCCAGTTTAAGCTTGTAAATGGCACATTTTCTACTGCACTGTGCCGCAAGTACAAAAGGAAAGCACAAATATTGCACCTTGTGATGCCCTAGAAAAAGCTAATTCCTTTGCATTGCTATAATATATATTAACAAAAATCACATGTGAAAAAAAGAAACATGTTAGTAACTGCAGTGATCCTCAAAGCTAGGTCTCTGTAATCGGAACTTAGATCAACATTGATGATCTGTATTTGACGGAAAGCTTGAATCTGGGTAGCTCTTGACGTCCACAAGCTCAGAAGTAGATAGAGAGTTGACAGATTGTTCAGCATTCCCAATGTCCAGCATTCCCAGTTTATTCAGCAAATTTGCAGAAGTAGATAGAGAGTTAACAGATTGTTCAGCACCCTCTTGCTTATGTATCCCACTCCCCGATCCAATGATCGGTATGATGAAGGGATCTGAGAGCATACCCGATGTTGCCATTAGATCCTCAAGTGGTTGCCAAATTTGCACCTCACTGGATTTGCTCGGGACATACGAAGCTGACCCGGAAGGACACACAGTGGGCAGTTTTGCATCTCGAAGGTGTTCAGCATCCTCTTGCAGATATGTCCCGGTCCCTGATCCAACGGTTGGCATTATGAAGGGCTGCGAGAGCATACCTGATGTTGCAATTAGATCCTCAGGCGGTTGCCAAATTTGCAACTCATTGGACTTGCTCGGGACATAGGAAGCTGAGCCGGAAGGACCCAGAGTGGGCAGTTCTGCATCTCGAAGGTGTTCAGCATCCTCCATCTGATATGTCTCGCTCCTCCCTGATCCAACGATCGGCATTGTAAAGGACTCTGAGAGCATACCCGTTGTTGCCATTAGATCCTCATGTGGCTGTTGAATTTGCAACTCACTGGACTTGCTCGGGACATAGGAAGCTGAGTTGGAAGGGCACATAGTGGCCAGTTTTGCATCTCTAAGGTGTTCAGTGTCCTCTATCTGATATGTCCCGCTCCCTGATCCAACGATCGGCATTGTAAAGGACTCTGAGAGCATACCCGATGTTGCCATCAGATCCTCAGGTGGTGGTTGCCAGATTTGCACCTCACTGGACTTGCTCGGAACATAGGAAGCTGAGCGGGAAGGGCGCACAGTGGGCAGTTTTGCAGCTCGGAGGTGTGGAGCTGGGGCTCGGAGGTGTGTACCACTTTGGATGTGCCCTGTGAAAAAGGTCGAGGCGCTAGAACATTGGTTTTTGGGATTGAATGGGATATATGGGGAGGGAACATTTTCAGAGTTCGCTGGGGCTAGTGGAGGGCAGGTCAACGGTCCGCTTGCCAAGGATTGTTCGGGCCCTGTGGAGGGTGTTTGAGCAGTGTGACGAGTTGGTGGCGGTTGAATTGCCTGGTTCAGGGAGGTCGATGTAGAGCATTGAAGCCTTGTCGAGGTTGTCTGAACAATTTGCTGAGCTGAGTGGGAAATAAAATTATTTATAAATGGGGAAAATTTCCCGTTTTTCCAAAAAAAAAAAAAAAAAAAAAAAAAAAAAAAAAAAAAACAATGTCAATGTCAGTGAGAGTTCAGAAGCTATTTGGTAGAGTAACCGGATGAGCATAATTAGAGCTGACATTTTGGATCCGAACTCACGGGCATCCGAAATTCAATCCGATCCGACTAAATTTTGGATCGGATTGAATCGGACAAATACACACATTTTACACTAAAGTCCAAATTACTCTTTATCAATCCAAAATTCGAATTAACACCAGCATAAAGCATAGCTGCAAATGCTTATCCAATACTAACAAAATATAAGGAACAATACACAAATCCCAACTTTTCTCACTCTAAAAGAAGTTTTTCATTTTAATATTGGGGTTCAAAAGATAGATGTGGGTACTATAGTCAAAAGACGCCTTATTTGCACATGAGAAACAAAATATAAAGGGCACCTAACATTTTTCCCTGGAAAACTCTAGTAATAATGTTACGATGATTTTTGATAAATAATAAATCAATGCTGTAGTTACTAGTTAGTTACTGTCTCTTGGCTTTAGTTGGCATCTATTATCAACTTGACTAGGGAGAGAAACTTTGAAAGAGTTCTATATTGAATCCTTTCAGTCTGTTTATAAATAAAAGATAACACACTAAAAAGGTTCTAGAAAAGATGCGTACCTAGCTCCATGCTTTGCGGCTTAGCTGTCTTATCGCCATGGTACCAGTTGGTCAAAGCCTCGGCTAATAACTTTTGTGCATACACTGTGTTGTGACGAGTCTCGAGATCAATTCTCTTCTGCACTAAAATTCCCTCAGCGTCCTGAAACAACATGTCATATCTTCTGCAGATCTCTTCTATATATTTGTCCCGTTCTGATGTGAGCTGATTGATCTGCACAGAATTGAAATTAAAGATAAATTACGGTTACCCAAGAAAGAAAACAAAAAAAGAAGATGATGGTGAACTAAACAAAACTTAAACATTATCCCCTGAATTTAGTTGTGATACTCAAAACTTACAAAAACAGATGAAAATAATGAAAGAGGACATCTTGGACTAACCATATCTTTGTACTTCTGGAAGGCTTGATCCTTGTCCTTTTGTATTCTTTCTAATTCCATTTTAAGAGGATCCAAGAATTCTGGCTGAGGCATCTCGGGAATCACAGCGAACGTTTCGGGATTGTTGTCATTCAGAGGCCCCGAATTGATAGTTGTGTCGCTAAGATCAGGAACATGTGATTCACTTCCACCCGTAGATTGGTATTTGTGTTGCGCCATACTGCTTCGGTAATGCCCTTCACTGCTTTGATGATGTTGTGTTTCTATGGAAGCCGGTACATCTGTTGTACAGAATGCATTGACAGATGGAGACAGCTGAAAGGACATAAATAGGAGCAAAACTATTAGTTTAGTCTTTAGACATTACAATAATAAGACACGACACCAATGGACTATGGCAGTTCTGGAACTGGAAGAACGAAGAATGTTGAAAACCAGAATCCATTACAGACTATAGGTGACATAAATAAACCGCCAAGAACATTTCAAGAGGAAGGAAATGAGAATATGGGGAACTGGCTGGTATGTATCCAATACCAACTCACTTCACCTCCCTCGCGCATGACTTGACCGACATAATTTATGATGGTGTAAAACAGTCTCGACAATGAACAAAGAGAAGATTTAGCGTTGTGCTCGAAGATGTATGATCACCAATCGACGGAATAAATACAACTTAAAAAAGAAGAGAAAGAAGAGGCCCGTAGGATTGCTATCGACACTTGGACACATGAATACTCTAGTTGTGCTATAAAACAACAATCTGGTCCATGTGAAACAAGTTATAAACCACAGAATATGGTAGGGTTTACTTAGCCATTTATTGACTCGTGCATAGAAATATTTAGAGAGTAGATATATTTGATACTATCATAATCAATTCAGAACCTTGAACATCTGATGGAGATAAGTAGATCCATTTACCAAGGAAATTATCTCCACTATGTTATGGAGTTCAGGTGATCCCTCATGGAGCTCTTTTAATTGGTCAATACATATTGGGATGAACTGTTTCAAAAAGCTACTTGAAAGAGATAGTAATGTACCTGATCTGGTTCAGCCACAGCAGCTGTTGCTGTGCTTTCTGAAGCCAGCACTTCAATTCCATGATTCTCTGCATCAGGTTCCATGGCTATATTCAGTGTTTCCAAGTGCGAACCGAAAAGTTCCTTCTCACTGGGAAAGAATTCAGAAACTTCAGATTGCACGCTCTGCATCATTCCATATTCATATTGGTTATGCAATGGAACCGTGTTTTGGTGTTCATCGGGATTATCAAAATCCGGGTACAAAGATGCAGTTTGTCTTTCCAATATGGTTTCTTCTGTGGAACCTGTCCAATTAGGTTCCAGTTGTTCAACCTCGATCCTGGATGCCAGCTGCATAGCCTTGAGATTTTCTTCCCGTTCCACCATTTGACGGTTGTGTTGATCCATCTTTTCCTTGAAGCTCTGATCCAACACCTTGAGCTTATCTAACCTTACCGAAATTTCACTTTCTGTTGTACGAATAATAGCTGATTCCAACCTGTGCTCTTCCTCCAACCTATCTTTTTCTTCCCTCATTACTTTGTAGAATTCTTCAAATTCCTTGAGTTGTTTCTTAATAAGTTTCTTCATTTTCCGGCCACAAGTCTCCCTCCCATTGCTACTGTAGTTATTATTCTTCTCCTTCATTCTATAGCTAGGTGATTGTTCTGTCCTGGTTGGATTGTCCGAACAACTATGATAACAAAAATCCCTAGGCATCTCTCCTTCCAGTTCTTGGTGGTCAGAGGCGATTGGCTTTGAAGCATTCAAATAACTTAATTCCTCAACAACCTTCTTGACATTCTTCGAGCGACGTGCAAACTTTTTTCTAATTCTCTTCAGTTTGGAATAAATAAAGTCCGCCTCGTCTTCCTTGCAGTTGAAATTCAGGTGCAGCTTCGCTAGTGCAAATGATTCCTTGTGATCTATGTGATGTTTCGAGATTAAAGCAGCCACCCAACACTGCAAGATGCAGATTCCATCAGTGAAAAGCATAAACAATTTTAAATGAAGTGCAACATAGAAGAAGGATATTATGTCCATGAACATGAACTATTTATTTCATGTGAGTGTTAATATTCCCACAAACACTTTAATACTTAAATCAGTCACCTACTATTTGACGGATTTTACTTGATATGCTCCCTTGAAAGAAGAAGGGAAACCTAAACGTTTGGAATGGCCAGCATTTTAGGTAATTGCACACAAGTTCCATCCTAATTTCCGAGTTAACTCTTTTGATCAAGTGATAAAAGTGGTCCTGAAGAACCTTGAGTTTCTGAATTAGCAAATACAATTACCACTTCGGCAATTTACACGTTAATCAGATAAGTTTCAAATGAATATAACAAAAGTTTGAAATTAGCAACTGTAGTTACCACTTCAGCAAAAGCTACGGCAGCTACTGTGAATCAAACATTTCTCTATATATCTCAGAGCTGAGAGAGAGGGTACGTATAATTTGAATTGTAATAAAAGAATAAAAATGGAAGAGAAGAAAGAACAATACTGCAATCATATCATCTTCTTGATCAATTAGTGTAAGTGATATAATTTAAAACGAGAAAGATGTTAGGCAACTATATCATGAAAAGCAATACGAAATATGGAGGTTTTTCTAACCAAAGATATTTGAAAGGCTTGCAGCGTAGAAGTTTTCTTCCATTTAACATTATAGTCCTTAATTATGTACTCCAGAAACCTTTCAGCAGTATCCTTCACATTCTCCTGCATTCAAGGTCAAAACCATCTGATTAGTTAAGTCTAATGCATCAGGTACATAAATTCAAAAAAATTGATTTAGATTAGTTTTAAAAATAAAAAATAAAATATATATATATATATATGGAGCATAAACTCAATGCAAGTTATCCTTCATAAAATGAATATGAATGTGTTTTTACAGCAGATATTTTATTTCTCCAAACCTTGAATCATATACATACATAGCCTAAAAGCTTCCTAAATGTTCCATGCAGAACCATTGACCATACCCTCAAAAGTTTCCAAGGAGATGAGAACTTCTATGCTCTGTACCTGAACTCACTTCTCAACCCGCATATGTTTTATGCACCTAAAACTGATACTAACCTTAAACCCAGCCTAGTGTGCTTGCGTGTTACATTTAATACTGGTGACCTCATATATGTTGTTCCTATACCCAAAAGCTATGTGGCAACTATCGCAAGACACCAAACTAACAGAAAAGCAGTTGGCACGTGAGTAAGCTCCAAATGTCGCGTTAGGCTACATTACAAATCAAGCACTACAGTCGGGAATGTAATTATAAATACACACGTACAAAAAATTAAGATTGCGTTCAGCAAGGGGAGTGTCGAAGCCAAACAATGTAACCAGATATCATATTACATTGGATGGCTCGAGTTTGCCAAGCATTGTGTTGGAAATTGGAATACCACCATGAAATGCAATGAAACTAACTGCCTAATACTGAAGCAAACACTTCTACTTACAAATTCAAAGCTACAAACAGATCAAATAGCCAAGTATTGTTGCACTCCAACCAGTTCTGTTGATGTTTCTAACAATGTCAGCATGTAGTTTAAGATAAGTTACTGCATAAGAGTGCTCTTCTTTTTCCTTCAAATGATAAACTAAAAAACAAACCTTGTCTAAGCTGCAAGAATACTAGAGACACAAGTAATTCTTAGGCACAGGATGCAGTATTCTTTCATTTCTGTATTTTCTCTTTTTTCTGATAATAAATAAATATTTTTATATAAACATTTTTAGGCTCCATATAATATTGTCTGAGCCAAGACAAATGTACGCACCCAATCAGCTTGCCATCATAGAACCAAGGGGCCCTCCAAATCCAATCGTCTATGTATAATTAGCCAGTGGCCTTGACTAAATTAAAAAATGATGCTTCCATCACTAAAGTAATAACCTAATTTAGCAAAAGGCATCAATGATAGATGATAAAGCATCATATTCATCAAGGAAAGAGACCAAAAAAGTTCACCATAAAAGAAAAGCAATTGAGTTTTTTTAATGAAAACATGCGCAGAATAAAATGAAGCATACCCGAAGTTGTAGAATCTGGCAAAGTAGTGATATATCTGACTTCGTTAACTCCAGATGACTATCCAATGCATCGTGAAGTTTTCCCCCTAGATTAGATTCAATCATGCCAGCACAAGGTACTCTTGGAATATCGTTTGCCATAGGTGGCAATCCTGAAGTATCTTTTTCCTGATATAGACTATCCAAATCATCTGTTGAGCACTGCAAAGCTTGAGATCCATTGCTAGTAATATTTTCATCGGATCCTGCAAAAAAGATGTAATTTCAGAGTTACAAAAACTCTTAAATTTATTGACATAAGCCTTATGGTCTATGTGCCTAATCTATCTAGAATCTTTTGGAACAAAACACGAGAAAGCCAATTGTAACAATGAACAACAAAAGTTGGGAAGTACTTGACAGCAGCTTGTTCACATGAACTGATTTTCTTTTGCTCTTCAAACTAGATCTCAGACGCACGGTATCCATTACATTGTTGACTACCTTCCTGTTTTTTCTATCAGCATCATCAATCAAGTTATTTATCCTTGATAAGTCATCAGAAAACTGAACTTTCCGTCGGATCCTCTGTGATAACCCAGACAGAAATTTCCACCGAGGATGCCTTCCCCTGAGCAGATTTTTCCAGAAAAACGGAGCCGGTTCATTCTCCTTTATATGCACTTCATGTTCGCCAAGCAATGAATTGTTTATGGTATATCCCCCTCCATTCTCCTGTACTTTTGTAATGATTGAGCAGGTTCTAGGTTCACCAACTTCATCACTGCAAAGCACTTGGGTTGTCACTTGACAGAGTACATCATTTAAAAGTGACTGCTCAGAAAACATGTTTGATCCTGAGTTTGAAGTCCAACGACCGTGGAAGTCATCCAGCTTATTGAATAGATAGGAAGCACCCCAATTTAGCATAGTATGACAAATACTCTTGTTTATGTATTGTATATTGCCATCTAGAGTCGGACCTTCCGTCGCAAGAATCAGAGCTTTTTCTTCCACCGTACAACATGAATATAAACGCAACACTTTTAATTGCTCAGACTGTGATCCGATTGTGATTTTCTGCAGGGCTCTCATATCATTTAATGGGTCCCAGTCACTATTATAAAGAATCACAATATCCACATCTGATAGCTTGATGCTGGGAAGACAAGCGCGATTTTCAAGCAAGAATATGAACTTCCCATTCCTTTTATCGTTAAACATGTTCAGGGCTGCTTGCTTCTTTGATGAACGGAGGAAACCTCCACCGTCAATGCGTACATAAGAATCATTACCAAATCTTTGTCGGACAAAGTCGTCCAATATGTCTCCAACAGATTCCCGTACAGAACCACCAATTGACTGTTATATTAATGTCCACAAAATGGTAAACTTAAATAAGGGTGTTTCATAAACGATGAACTATCATAGAAAGGTTAGTTGGTTTGCTGTGGGAGAAGTAAATTATATGAAGAAGAAGAGGCAGAACAAAGAGAGAAGTGCTTTCAGTAAGGGAACAAGAAAATGGTCTTAGAAGTAGGGGAGTGAGGCTTTTGAAATTGGCTTGTATCTTTCATGTCTTTACACATGTTGCATAAAATTCATTTGTGTCACTGTCTCCTAGACTAACTTGTCTACACTCCCAAGTTCCAACCCTGTAAATATTTTCATCTGAACCATCTGATTAAGGAGATTTTTAAAATGAAAATTCAGACAACTCTTGCTACATGCGAATAAGATCATTTTGGCTACATCCTTCTTCTATCCTAAGTATTAAGTATTAACAATTGTTAACGTATCTCACATTGAAGGAATGCGAAGTCAATGACCACTTGATATATAAGTTGGGTCCTCCACCTAACAACTTAAGCTTTTGGGTTGGAGTAAAGTTTAACAAGGTATGTATCCCACATTGAAAGAATGCGAAATAACACACTTTGGTATGACAGTGGATGTTCATAGTCCACTGAAGTTCAAGAAACTCAATCCATATATATATAAACATAACAAACAAGAATACCTGAAAGATGATCAGAACTCTCAAACTAAGTTTGTTTATTTCTGAAAGGATCTTATCAAGAAGTTGTAGTTTTCCACTTGCTTCTATTCCAACTTCCAAATACTTTTCAATAGGAAGACCTTTTGTGACAGAGCCTTGGAGAGTCTGATCCAATAGATAAGGGTGATCACAGCACTGCAAAGAAACACGGAAGATGCTATTATAATGAATAACTATCAAATTAGTTGAGGGGTAGAACTAATGAAATAGTATGAAAACCAGCCAAATCATGTACAGGGGTGTAGTAATTAGGTCTGACCTTTTTGATCGATTGAAGAATTTCGCGAAGGGAATCGCCATTCTTCAAGTGCGAGCAGAGAAACACTGAGTTTGAAAGCAGTGTAGCACAGTACTGCTCAAGTTGCAAATTAGAAAGCTGCACAGGAATCCAATACTCTACAAACTTAGGGGAGCTTGACTTGCCCTCAAACGCAATATACTGTGACAATCTTTCTTTCAATTTAGAAATCTTGGCACCAGAGTTCATCTTAATACCATCAGTTTTTGTCCCGTCAAACTCAGCATCAAGTAGGGAAAGCAAATTTAGATAATCGATTGCACAGTCCTGAAATATTGATAGTGAAAAAGTCAAGTTTAAGGTTTTGTGGTATGAAATACAAAATATAAATTACTTAACTAGCAATACCTTTACTTGACCACAAACAAGAAGCAACCTCATCTTAGCAGATAGCATCGTAAACTTCTTAAAATGTTTTGATATACCAGGGCGTTGACATTCACCAATGACTATTGCTTCCCAACCTATGCATTCCAGTGCTTCCCTATCCTGAAACAATACAGAGAAGGTAATCCTGGCGCAAAAGGCTAATGAATATTACTTCTTGTAATTATTGACTTCAATATTTGACTATGAAACCCCAAAATAGATATTTCTTTTTAGTGAGATCAAAAAGAGAAATTAATCTAATATGTGTATGTGTATTCTGAAAGTTGGTCCAGTTGGATACGCAAAGGATACTCATTTCAAGGAGCTTGATGAGTTAAAAAAAATTACCTTAATAACAGCATCTGAAGATGATAGGAGTATGTCAAACATTGTTTCACCACCTTCATTATAAAACTCAAAAGTCCTGATACTACTGCGAGTTTCTGAATTCCCCTCATAAACTACAACATTGGCTGATGGTGCCAACCGTGAGAACTCAGTTTCCCACACAGAAAGAGCAGCAGAAGTTGAGATGATGAGAAAAGGTCTACAATCATCTAACCGCAAAGATAAAAGAAATAAGATTGCCGTCGTGACCCTCTCCTGCAAAGCAAACCCAATACCAGTCACTTTCTTTTGAAGCACTCGTCTACTTTAAGCAACTCTTGACATTTTGGATATTGACATGATTAAAAATAAGGTCCTGATTGAGTACTAATAGCACTCAACAGAAGATTAATATGGAACAAGGAAATATGGAAGACAAACATTGTGGGTTTATAACACGGCAGCAAACGAAAAAAATATGCATAGAGATTAACATCTCAAAATATATAATTAAAAAAAAAAGACCAGTAACAAATATTTGAATATAAATTCTGAGAGATAAGTGCTTAAAAATCAGCAGAGCAATGGCTGCTTCGAATTTTGCATGCAAAGCCTGCACATATACAAACACAGCTTGATTTTTGGCACTTCTGTTTGGATTGTATCCTATCAGAAAATTCAAGTCTTTCCTGAGAAAGAACTTAACCTGAAAAATGCACTGGTTTTTAAAACCAGATAATTCTGAAGCCACCCCACTTAGGATACAAATAATAAGAGCACCACTACCACTCATTCAAATGCCAAGTTATATTTTGATTTTAGTCAGATGGAGTGCCTCATGCACAGGTCAGCATAGCACACACAGACTTAGCCATTTGCACCATTGTTTGGATGTATGTACATTATATATAACCAGGAAGTTCAGTTGTTAAAACTGAGGAAGTACTCAACCTCAAATACTACACAGGTTTTTAGTACCACAACATTTTGTAGATCATCCTACTAGATATTATGGGACCTCCTCTAGAGCCATAACTGAAATGCCTGGTCATATGTGGATTTTGGTCAGATTGAATGCATCATGCATGGTCAGCACAAGTATAGATAGATATCCACTGACAAAATTCCGAATGCAGAAGATTTGGTATTTACATAAACAATTGGTTCAGAACTATTACATTATCATTTGTAAAATGAAAGGCATGCAAAAAAAAAACGTAGAAAGAAAGCAAACAAAATAAACAAGATGATTTGATAAGCACCAATTTACCTGGTTCACATGGTCATCAATGACAACAGCATTTTTGCTCTTGTGCCAATATTCACGAAGCTTATTCACATAACTTAGATGATGGGCATGTACTCCTAGTGAAACTCCGATTGACAAGTCTGATAGGTCAGAAAAGGCACCTTTCCTCCCCTGCAGTCATGGGAACTCTTTACTTAGGATACAATTTAACCGCATCCATAGACATCACGTGCAGATAACAACAAGCATCTTCAATCAAATGAGGATACTATGATGAATGCCCAAGTTAAAACAATTTTCCATATCATACACGAGTTGCATGAGGACAGGAGTATGAAATAGTGTCGGGCCAATAATGGAAAATTACAACCAAAATCATGGTAAAGTAAGAAAAGAATGTGGATTGTGGAGAGGCAACTGTAGGTAAATGTCCAAATAATAATTCTCAACACAAATGTGAAAGAAAATCAACACACTCCTAGTGTTTCCGCAAGAACGGGCTCCTGAGTTCATCTAACATATTTTCGACCAATTTATAGCAATCTGGCTCTCCACTGAAAAGCTTATCCAAAGGTATATATCAATTTATCAATAACGCTTTTACAAAGAGACTCCCTCACAACAAACAGGTCATACTTGAAATTTAGAGTCAAACAAAAAGCCTTGCAAAGTTAATGAAATACTTAAAAACAATTGAAAGATGAAGATGGAGCAGGCAATATTAAATAGTTCTCATAGTTGGTCAAATGATTAAAACACCTTGTCTGCACAAGAGCTTGACATTTTTTCTGCCCTCTCATGACGATTTCCATGCTCCATCATGAGCTTCTTAGCTTCAGGCGACCTTAAAAACGAAGCATTCTCCAGCTCCCATGTAGCATGCTCATAACCAAGGTGAGTCCATTTTACAAGCCACTCACACTGGCAGTCCGAAATTTTATTGTTTTGCGTGTGACAACATTTGTCATCAGTTGCTGGAAATGATAATAATCTTTTCTGTAGCAAACGGTCTGGCACGGTCCACTCTGTTCTCCACCTAATGTCCTGGATAATAATATAGAAATCATAAATATTTTCAAATAAAAGCATCTGTGTCCTTTTCACGAGTATAAATACTTACCTGCTTTCTCCTGAATTTTGCAACAAGCTTTGAAGCTTCAAGCAGCAGCTCTGTTTCTGGAACCCAACGATTGTGAACATGACCAAGACCTTGGTATTTCACAAGATATTGTTTCTGCTTCTGCATTACTGGCACGAACAAACTATTCTTAAACAACTGTGTCACATCTCACATACACCCTAACAACCAATTCGAAGGGTGCTAGGAAAACAGGCGAAATAGTTCATTTAGATGTTAAAATACTATTAATCGTACCTTCATTATCTAAGACTATTTCTCTGACATCCCAGATGGACTCTGCTTGAGACACAGAATGCACACCCAATTCAATCTTCTTTACAACACACCAGCTACAGTGCCAGACTCCATGTGGCGAACTATTCAAAGGAGGATTAAGACAATAGAGATGATAGCTCCTTGCACACCCTTTTCCATGACAGCTTCTGCAATTGGAAAGAAAAAAAAAAAAAAGAGACATCATATACGCAGCATACATATTAGTACGAAGATAGTAGAGGATATTGAACAAGTGAACACTGAAAACTGCTGCTTATACAAGAAAGCATTCTGAATATTATTTGTTGTAAAAGCTATACCTCTCAAATAAACTACTTTACTTTTTCATTTAAAGATAGGATACCTAGTATATGTAGTTTCATTGAACTTCAAGTGCAAAGTATGATGTAAGATGGGAGTTTCTAGATCCCAGAAAGAAAGGGAAAAAAAAAAAGTTCTTAACAGTGAAGCCATCAAGGTAAATGTAACTGAAAAGATAAAGGATCATTACTCTTCAAAGTGTGTAGTCTCTCCCTACTCCATATATTCATATAATATAAGGCATATACAGTTATTCTGAGGAGAAGCAAAAAAGAATAAGGTAACTTACATGAGATTTCCACCAAGCATGCATAATGCACATGTGTTATCTTTGTTATCAGTTTTACTTTCTAAATATGACTTCTTGTGCAGTGCATTATCGACGTAGTCTTCTGCCAGTTCCATGCTAAGCTTAGACTGAAGTTCCACTCCATGCTGGAGTGATGCATAACAAAATAGATAAGTGAGGACTTCAAAGGAAAAGGTAGTAACAGAAAGAAGAAAACAAATAGCATTTGTATAAAAAGAATGTTCTCATGAGCAAAACAAAACAGGTTAGCAATAAACTATTTTCTTAAGAAATGTGTCAAAAGTACAATATAGTTTACTAAATAGCACTTTGGTTTGAAACATAGAACATTTACATGGAACTATAAAACAAAAAAAATGGGCACGAAACAATTTTTAAGATACGAAGAAAAGTTGGCTAAAAATATGAAGCACCAAAAATACCACAACAGCAAGAAAATGAAGCAACCTACGTCTTCTATAGCTAGTAGACTCCCCTCTGCCCCATTTACTGCAGCCTCACAATCACCCTAAAATGAATACAAAACATCATTAGTAAAAAATAAATGTCCAAAAGGTATGATAATTTAAAAGCATGAGATGTACTTCAGTGGAAAATTTCTTAAAAATCGGAAACTCAAATCCAGAAGTCCAATCTAATGAGAAAAGAATTCAACAAGGTCATAAATTCTATGAAGATACGAACATAACAAACAAAAATTGTAACTCAAACCAATTCTATAATAGAGACATGTCCCACTAGAACAAGATTATCACAAAATACATACAGAAAGAAATCCTGTAGCAATATATAGCACCTACAAGATTCACACATTTCATCCTGTGACCAAACTTAGGAGGTAAAGTCAGTGTGATACTGTTGTTACTTTTGGGGGAGGACTAGGGTTGTCACAGAAGTAGTCGGCATAGATGCACTAAATTTAAGGACAGAGTCTCACTCAGTAAGAAATTTCACCCATTTTGGACAAGAGGACAGCAAGAACACTATATTAGAAGAACGTGGATTCCAAAAATTGAAAAGACGGGAGTGAAAGAAGGTGGGGGCTTCAGGAGGAAGAGAAAATGAAGCAGTCTGTATAGATAGATAAGAAGGAATAGCCCTTTTGGCAGATGCTTAAAGAAAGAAACCAGTAATGCATCATGATCCAACTCAAAACTGAATTAGCAATAGAGGTCCGTTCCATATTTCTCGATAACTAGCGAAGACTTTATATTTACTTGATGTTGGACACGAAATACACAACCCCAAACGTAGAGTTTAGTGACTTCAAGATACAGGTATGGCACATCAAAGGATACTAGAATGTCCGAAACATGAGTTTTATTGATGAATTGCCCTGATATAAACAAACTTACAAAATCTAGGCCTGACTTTGGTTTCACTTAAAGTTATTCAATGACATGACAACATTAAACTGATTTCAAGGGAAAAGGATGCAAATTAGATCATCAAGTCCAATCCATTGTGCTCATTTTTTCAAAAAAAACAAAAAATGCACCATCTGAGAAAGAAAAGAAGAAAAAAAAAAAAAAAAAACCATTTCTTCATGTCATTTCATACATAAGGAGAAGGAGGAAAGACAATCTAGATTGTAATCAAATTCACTCAAGGATGTTCAGTTTTCATAACAAAATATAAGACTAAAACTACACGTGTTAGGAAGTGGGGTGAGGGCACTCAAAAAATTGTGCTAATCCCAAGTAGTGTGATTTTTCTTTTCTGGCGGATGTCCCAAGAACAATGAATACACAAGTGTGTTAGGTTAATAGTATGATGCATATTATACTCTTCCAGTCTTCCTACCCACAACATTAGGATTAATAACCAACAACTAGTTGGAAAGGAAAAGGATGTCTGGCTAAAAGTTTATAAATTGATAAAACATGAATTGGCAACCACCAAAAAGGAAACAAAGGAGAGAACAAAAGATGTAGAAAGGTGACCATCAGAAATACCTTAGCATTACAGATGTTAGACAACCCATCACTCGATTCTGCTTTATGTATCAAAGCAAAATCCACACTGCAAAGATAGAAAGCAATTTTGTACTTACTGGTTGTCATAACTATCAACATTATATCCGATGTCTCAATTGTAACAAATGTTTTTCTTGTTTACAATTAAAAAAAAAAAAAAAGAGTCATATCATCTAGAAGCCAAAAATAGTCATATCATCTAGAAGCCGGATACATGACAACTGACAATGGCAAGTTAGATAAGAGAAGACATCTTACAAATACATACATTATTCAAGACAAAATAGTCAAAATGGAACGCACATCAAAACTTTATGAAATACATCATGAAAAAGGATTCACATGGAAAATCCCAAATGAATGTGATAAGGCTGTTTGAATTTTGCCAAGCTATTAAATCAGAATGCACCTATGTAGAGCTGCCATTTAACAGTCATGAATTATCTCCAAAGAAATCTGGTATTTATTGTTCTAAATGTAGTTGTTTCATTTAAGACACGTTGGTTGACACTTGACGGTGATAATGAGATACTAGTTGCAAATGCAGAGGACTGTAGTATTTATAAATTTTTAAGTCGGTTCCATTTAACACTCGTGAATTATCTCGAAAAGAAATCTGGTATTTATTGTTCTAAATGTAGTTGTTTCATTGAAGACACGTTGGTTGACACTTGACAATGATAATGAGATACTTGTTGCAAATGCAGAGTACTGTAGTATTTATAAATTTTTAAGTCGGTTTTTAAAAACATTAACCATTCTATAAAAATAGTGATTCATTAGAGAAAGGATTATAAACTATTAGTAAGAAAATAGACAAATGTGTATAGTATATAATAATGTCTACAGGATAAATGATGTGTCCCTAGCCAAAAAAGCATCATGCCTTACAAAAAATTTCCTTATCAGCAATTCTGTGCCATGTAAAGTCATTATTCATGACTCTCCAATATAGATTTGAAGCTATCATTGACTCAGTAAGCTGTTAGCTATTACCAAAATGATGTGCAATATTATAGATGATAAATGAGCATTGCAAGTTCCAGTATTCATAGGTACCTTACTTTTTATTTCACAGAGTTTGGTCATGAATTTTTCAATAGTTTTGTTTCTTGCCAAATCTGGTTGAGTATAATTCACTGTTCCGTGTAGATCTTGTACATGAAAATTTCAATACTATGCAGATTTTAATTAAAAATCAAATTCCTATTACTTTCACTATCAGTCAAATATAAAATTCACCTAGATCAAATTGTGCACATAACGATTCTCTGATTTCAACTTCTAAATAAGAAAAGGCAGTTATTCGACATGCAAGTATAATAGTAAAAATGAAGAAAATAAAGACCATTAGCCTTAGTGATTCTCATAAACTTCAATGGACATAACTTAACATTTAGCTTTATAATGGATTCAAACAGCACGCACATAAGTTAATGCTAATTTTTTGAAGCAGCAAAAGGTGACTGGTTACCTTTGTCTTTTAGGACTTGAGAAGCAATCCTCACGAACCCTGTCCCTGGCTTCTTCAAAATCAATTGCTCGAGTAACATTGCCAACCCCTTGTGACTGGTCATCCCTCTTTCCCAGCATAAACTCTATGATCAGGTCATAAAACAAAATGCCAAATTAACAACTTGAGATGTTTGCCCAAATATAGATGTGACTTATGAATGCAAGTGCTTGCACAGAATAGACATTGATACGTCAAAATATGAATGGTTATAATGATATATATACAAATTCATTACTTCAACTTCTTTTCTTGTGTGACATGAGAGAAGAAATTGAAGTGGAGCCCACCATGTGAAAAATATATATACATCATAGAAGAAAGACAACAAATGTGACCTGACACCTCCGACTTGCTTTGCTTTGGTCTGAAAAAATTCATATAAGTGCGGGCATCAAGTCTCGCCCTTTTGTGAGGTCCACTCTTGGGCTCAACATCCTTCCTTTTGTTCTTGCTCCGTTCACTGGTATTCAGTTTCTCATTCTTCTTTAACTTCACTATTTTTCCTCCAATACCCGAGGTACTCAAACCTTTCTCAGATTTCTTTAACACTGAAAAGCTTGAAAAGAAATGAGATTCATGATTTGAAGACCTTCTCAGAACACTTGGCATCTTTCGCTTCTCAGATCTCTTATGCGACATCTTACATCGAGTTCGAACCCACTCCTTGAGTTGCCACTTTTTTCCTCTGCTTGGAGGACTTAATACAATCAATTTCTTCACAGGTAACTCCCCAGTTGAGCTTTTTGAACAAATTGAACCTGTATTTGCAAAGTCCAGAGCAGTTGAACCAGCATCATTAGTATAACTGACCTTTGAGCTGTCATTACCATCCTCTTCAACTTCACAAGCATTTACATTCCCATTTTCCATATTCACACAACTGCTACGTAGTCACAAATAGGCTGAGAAATCAGAACTCAGTCCGAGAATAAAATAAAATAAAAAATCTATAATCCATTAATCTAAAAAAATCACAACCACGTATAGATCTGCCTTAAATCAAATATATTCTGCAATGAACCATGTTATGAATTGAACATAGTTGCATTTACATGTATTAAAGATACCACCACAGATTTACATTAATCAGTACAACAATTACTTAGCATATCACATATTAAAGTTTAAATATACTATCATTTGAACAAAACTCCATTTGTTAAACTGGTCATTTGAATCATAAGCCTCAAAACAACAGTGTCATCATCATCATCAACAACATGAATAGTTTAAAACACGTGCATAAATATTTTTCAAAAAAATGCCAAAAGTAACATAAAGAGAATCAATATGTTTTATTTTTCTGAAAAGGAAAAGGAAATATTAACTTTATCCATAGAGTACAGCTTTCAAGTAATAAATAAACAACAAAAACATTGTACGCAGTAAATACATAATATATCCCACAAATACGCATGTTTTTCGTACCTACAAAATTTTCTCAGCATCCACACACTGTAGTAGTAGTACTACAGAGCCGATGCAAAGCAAAAACATAAATACATATAAGCAAACACACAACACAAAAGTGCACATAAAGTTGTGACATGCGAGAGCTACAACAACAGAAATGCAAGCATTTGAGTAAAGCAATGAGCACATTAGTATCAAATTTCCATGGATGATCGGAGAAACTTACAGTGATTTTTTTGCTTCTCCTTAGGTCGGTGGATTGTTGATGGAATTGAAACGACGTTACTGGAAATGGCAAAAAGTAAAGTGAATTCAGTGAAATTGGTTTTAGATTTTACATTTCCGGTTTGTGCGCAGCTGTGCGTGGGTTTATATAGCGAATACGGTGGCAGTGAAGCAGTGTGGGGCAATGTGCCAACCATTTGTCGCCACGTAGTGGAAATGGGGACGTGACGTGGCGGTGCCTCCGTGTCCGCTGACTGATAATTTTGGAAATTGAAGTTGGTCTTAAAAGTTGGAAGATTATCCACTCATTTGATTATTGAACTATTAAAAGTTAACTAATTTGGTTACTGAACTTTAAAATGGGCCATCGCCGTTCAATTCTGTCAAATTCTCCGTTAAGTCATGTTGATCTTGAACCAAAATGTCACGTGTCATGCTATAATTGGTTGAAATTTTAATATTAAAATAATTCTAATTTTAAATTAATATGAATTTTCATTTATTT
>JAYMTK010000176.1:0-28255 GCA_036897405.1 Pelargonium myrrhifolium | reverse complement strand
GTCCGGTATCCGTGCCGGGTTTTATCAGATATGTGTTAGATAGGTAGATTAGGCTTGTATATTTGTAATATACCTGAATGATGTACCTATTTATCAATGAAGAAGATTGGTGTGCAATTACACACTTTTTCAACAAAAAAAATACGTGAACGGATAATATTTAAAGAATCGATTAATATTATATGATGTTTCAAGAAGGTGGCATGGACAACTTCCTACCATATCCACCGCCACTGATTAACTCTTTGTAACCCTCTCATATATTATTAGTTTAAAATTGGTTCGTCAATTCGAATATGTTACCTTAATGATAATGAATGAACTAATTAATAATATTAATTATTTATTTAATTAATTAATTGTGTCTCGTCTAATATGTCGGGTGAGTAGGATCCAGATGCACCGGGTAACGTATCGAAACGAAAACGACACCGTAAAATATTGAATTCCACCGACTTTGTCCGATATTCCGTTAAAAGGAACCGAAATAGTGCGATTCAAGGGATCGGAGATCAACACAACTAACTTACCAGTCAACCACCAACTACCATTCTCTATGACACAACCAAACCACCATTCTCGTATCCAAAATCACTATCGCCACTACCCGTTACTCTGTAGCCAACACTTCTAATCCTTGTAAGATTCCATGGAATATTCAATCTATGCTCTGGCAATAGCAAATCCTTCCTCGCCGTACTATAATAACCTTCATTTTCAGTTTTGTCGAATTGTCATTGTTTAGCTCTGTTTTCGCTTTCAGCTGATAAGTTCGATCTCTCTTTTCTGCAATTCTTTTTTGAACTTTAATCTGCGTGCTCACACAATACAAGGCTCTTCGTGGGTGAATTTGGGTCGATTCAGAAAATGGCGAGAGTGAGCAAAAAGAACATACAATCCAAGCTGGTGGGTATGTTTTCCTTTTGAGTTTATTGATCAATTTAGAGCAAAGTTGTTTATGGGTTTATAATTTGTGTGGGCACAATTCATGAATTCAACTTTTTGGGTTTTGTTTGATTTGTGTTCTTGCGCTCTACCTGTTTGATTAAATTACTGAAAGGGGTTATCCATATTCTAGTTCATAAGTAATGTTACACAACCATTTTCAATTTCATATTATGTCTCTGGGAAGATAAATCATATTTCTTGAGCACCTATTTGTTGCTTGAATTGCTTGTTGGGATTCACAATTTTGGTATTGGATTTGTAGAATTAAGTGTTTGTATTTAGAAACTTGCTTGTTTCTTGTGTTGGAGGCTATATAAATTGTTCCCCCGATTCATTGTACAATTGTAGGTGAGGTTGATGTGTAAAGTGTAATCAATTTATTAGTAGTAATGCCAGAGAAATCACTTCATGAAGGGACTCAGGGTATTCAAGAGCCTTAAACTACTTGGCCCGATGAGTGTTGGTGACGAGAATAGAAAACTATCCGACTTCTCTTTCACCTTGTATACTATGCATTGCAATTTTGCATTTTTGCATAGATGGTAATAAGACAAGGGATTTAAAGTTTTCTAATCTTTGGCGGAAATGTGCTGTTTCCAGGTAATTCTTGGGGACATGGGAACCGGGAAAACAAGTTTAATACTGAGATTTGTCAAAGGCCAATTTTTCGATTTCCAGGTTCATTACCATCATGATCATAATCATTATTACTATTCTGTTTTGCTTAATTTCACACATTTCATGCCTCTAACACAAGTATAAGGTGCAGGAATCAACAATTGGGGCAGCCTTCTTCACTCAGGTTTTGTCAATAAATGAAGCTACTGTAAAATTTGATATATGGGACACAGCAGGACAGGAACGGTACCATAGTTTGGCTCCCATGTACTATCGCGGTGCAGCTGCTGCTGTTGTGGTGTATGACATTACAAGCATGGTAGCTATTTATTGCCCTTTTGATACTCACATGCTTCGAAAACGTTTTGCTTGTTTGTATTGTCTTGTTGAATGTATGTATATCATGTAGTTACTTTACTTTATAACTATGAGTGTTCGTTTCCACACATTGGTTTTGGGCGTGTAACATTTATTTGGTCTTAACATTGCTGAACGTAGGTCATGTTCAGCAATGTCGGATTGAGTCATGTTTATCTCTGTCCATCCCGATGTTAAACAGATTGTTCCATGTTGGTGGTTGCCTTTTGGTTTATATTAAAGATGGAAAACGTGTTTGTGAATACTCAATTTACTTTTGTATTGTGATCCACCTGAATGGATAAAACATGTTTTCACTTCAGGAGTCATTTGAACGAGCCAAGAAGTGGGTTCAAGAATTGCAAAGACAAGGTAGATGACAACACTCATGAAGTCTGCTTTGCTATTTTCAAATATACATGAAGCATTTTAATTTTTTAAGTTTACAAGTTTGTTTACTTCTGAATGTTTGAATTTTGATATTGAAATATGTTGTCTAAAGACTAGAATGGTTCCTTTCATGTGTGACTGACAATTATTTATGTAAAATTGTTCTTAATCTTGTCCTAATTACTTTTCATGGTACTGTATCAGGAAATCCAAATTTGGTGATGTTCTTGGTGGCAAACAAAGCTGACTTGGAAGACAAGAGAAAAGTACAAAATGAGGTATTCACAATCAAATAATGTCCATCTATTTGGTTTCATGTGTATCAAATTCTTGGAGTTGCATGTTTTTGCTTTGGTTAGTTTTGTGATTGTGTTCAAGCAAAATCTTTAATCTTCCTAGCAGGATGCTGAGCAATATGCTAAAGAAAATGGCTTGGCTTTTCTCGAAACATCTGCGAAAACTGCACAAAATGTCAATGAACTCTTCTATGATATTGGTAACTATTCTGTCACTTTTTTTTTTTTCTCAGCTCAAAAGGATATATTACACAAACCTCCATGTCTGACATTTTGATCTCCAGCAATAAGATTGGCAAAAGCTGCACCTACTCGGCCTACTGGCATGAAATTGCATAACAGATCACATCAACGAAGAGAAAGACGATTTTGTTGCTCAATCTGATTCACGTACGAAGCGTTTCTCATCTTCATTGTTAATACATTAACACTATCTGAATATATGTACTAAAATCACAAGTTTATAATCCTTTTCTTCTATTCTGAACAGGTATTCTGCTATTTGTAAGGATATATTGCTCAGTGAGAAGGAAGTGAAGATCATGTTGTGCTATGCACAAACACTCTCATGAGTACTATTTGTTTGTATATAGATTCTGAATTTCAATTACAGAAACTCTGTGACACTTGCTCATGTTTTGAAATGATTATAAAACTAAAAATGGATGTTAATGTTGTACAGAGAAGTTGCATTACTAGAGGTTGTTAATTTTGGTATGGTCAAGAGTTATGTAATTAAGGCCATGAATCACATTGTCTTTTTGCATTACTAAAAATTGGTGGTTTTTTTTAGTAGTAAGGTGTCGCATTGTTGGGAGGTGGTCTCGGAGGAACAAAATTAGATTTTTACATGACAAACTATATTTTCTATTTTTATAGGTCAAAATTAAATTTAAATTTATAAGAACATGATTGTATGATATCATCGCTATTCTTTGAATTTCTAACTCAAAATTTCCGGTTTTTAAAAATATATTATACGTTTTGCGCATTGTGATTCAACAGGCTATTAATAAATAATTAATTTATTATATCTCATTATTTGATCTATCATTTCATACAAATATTTGAAGCATATGTCACATCCTGTAGCACAAATAACAATATTCCCAAACCATGTTTGCTTCCTCTTCTCCCGACAAGTACTATACTAACATTGAAATGGAAGATTCTCAAAATTTACTGTAGGTAACTATGTTATTTATTAGAAGTTACCGAAATTATTTCTAAACAATTAAGAATGCTCATGTTACTCTCTAACATCTCGATACCATGATCAGTTTTATTTATTTATGAAAACTTATCTCCTATTATTAAGAATAAAACAGAAAAGTAAAAAAAAAAAACGTTCAACATGAGCCAGCAGAATTCTAACCAGCTTAAGAAATGTATTCCTATGATAGAAAGCAGAAATCGCTAAATATTCTAAAAGGATGAAATTCTCAATCCCAAGGCAAGAGTAATCACTTACTACTCTCCACCTGAAAACAAAATTGCACCAGAGATGCACGAGTCTTATTAAGAGAACCGCGTAGCCAATCCTATAACTACTCATAGAGCACCACAAACCATGTTTCAAACCATAGCACCAGCAAATCACGAGAACCGAGCGGTCAATATCATATCTGCACATCGAGCAAAACCAACTATTATTCTTTTTCCACCTATTCCTATCTGGCACCTGATCCAGTTATGAGTCTGCCACCTCTTCTTCAGGCGGCTCTGAACTCACGACCTCTTCTCCAAAATTTGAACCCACCGCTTTCAATGCTCTTCTCCCAAACCCACCAAATTGATTAGAACTACTATCATTTATGATGCTCGACACCTTTCTATACCTTTAATATCTGTCAGCGTTCAGCCTCAAGCCGCCGTCACTGCCTAAATATGCAGAAACCCTACCCAATTCACATGTTGAGAGAACCCATATAACTTGTTTAATAACCCTAGATTTAGTTGCTGTGGAAATTTGGAGGTCCTTACCAATTACCATGATTTAAATCTTTGAAACAAACAAAAAATTAAGTGATTTCTTTTAGGTGTGAGTATCATAAGTAATATTACAGTTACAGAGCAATTCACCAAGTGTTTTTTATCTTATCTTTTAGCCCTGTCACCACTGTTGTTTTAACCAATTACTGGAGATTGCAGGAAGTGAAGCTTCTTTGGCTAGTAAAAAACCAACAAGTATCGTCCTTGTTTATTTTCTCTTCATTTTAGTAATGTTTTTTTCTTTTGTCTCGTCCATAAATAATATATCAGAGGTCACATGCATCTTCTTAACAACCCCAAAAAGCAAACAAGAAAGTACTCTACACACACAGAAATCCAAATGAGCTCTCCATAAACACCCATGCAACCTACTCAATACAATAAAGCTGCCCTGCAACAAACAATCTTCAATATAATTTAGCACAGGCGTGCCCTTAGATGCACGAGCCATGCCCACGCCTCAATCAAAAGCTACACTACTGTTTCTCTCCTCTCCTCTCCTACTTGTCTTCTTCTCTGCTCTGCCATTACTGTTACCACCATTACTATATTCACAAAACTACCAAGTCAACAACAAAGCTCAAGAGTAAGTACTCTGTTTCTGCCATTACCATGAAGGAGATGTGCAAGGAGTGCCTGAGGAAGACGATGACTGATCATGTTTGGAGTCACTACTTGAAGTGCCTAAGGACCTTGCGTCTCTAAGAGAAACAGAGCACGCCTCCGCGGGAAGCTTCTTCATCGGACTCAACGGAGGGGTCTTCGGGTACTTCTCATCGTCCCCGGAGGAGCCACCGGATTCTAGGCGGGACGGGGAGGTGTCCGGGGTTTCGAATGGAGTCCCGGTCCTGCTGCCGCCGTCGTTTTCGTAGATGGGATTCGAAATGTACACTAAATGATCGTGATCACAAGCAGCAGCACCGTCGCCGGAGCTTGCTGCGTGCACTTCACGAACGGGCTGAGGCGAGGAGACGAAGGAACTCGGAGGAGACAAGATTCCGATTTGACGGGGGCTTGTCCTTGGTTCTTGGATTTGGACTTCAAGAACTTGGTGGTGGTAATGTTGGGAATGATGCTCCTCTGTTTCTTCTACCTTGTCTCGTTTTCCGCTGACGGTAGGGAAGAGGAAGCTTCTCGGGGCGGCCAGAACTCCTTGTGCGTAGAAGCTGCTGAGCTGAGCAGCCGATGGATCCGGGGACTGTGACGAATGTGGTTGAGGAAAAGATTCGGTGGTGGCGGCGGTGGCGGTTGCGGGGGTGTTGGTGTTGGTGGTGGTTGTGAGGTGGAGACGGCGGCGGCGGAGCAGAAGGGAGCAGTAGAGCTCGGCTAGTAAGACGAAAACCAGACCGACAACAATGGCGAGGCACACGGCCATGACCAATGTTGCTCCCATGATCACCTTGGAAGATCCCTCCATGTTCTTTCTGTTTTCTCTTCCACAGGGTGTGAGTTTGTGGGACTGAGAGTGATGATGGAGAGTGAAATGGAATGATTATATGGGAAGGTGGGTTTTTTATTTTGGCGGGAAACAGTCCTTTACCTCAGACAAGGAAAGAAGAGAATCTTGGGTCTGGGGAATGTAAGGCTTTAGTTTGGGAAAGCTGGTTGGGGTTTTATCTGACATTCCACAATGGAGGTCATATTGGTCATTTACTCACTCAGACCTAGCATTGCCCTAGCTCCTATATTGACTAATCTTAATCTACTATTGACAAATTAAGTTCATGAAGATAAGAAAGTACCAAGTGGCAGTAATAGAAATGGCACAAGAAAGATTTGATCAATAGTCAAACAATGAAGAAAACTCATCGTTAATAGTGGAATTCTAGTACAATAATTAATAATTAAGCAACCAGTCTCAAACTTCTATCTATCAACATGTAGAATCAAATATCATTTGATGTGTAGCTATGTATGGGTGCAATGATATGTCTATGGCAGAAAATTGCAGTATTAGTCGTGTTCGAGTAGGACAGGTCTGATGATTATTGAGTAAAATCGATGTCAAGAACAATGCAATGTATCTTCAATAGGAGCACTGATGTCAGAGGGAAATGGCACATTCAAATCAATAACGGAAGATAGTGATTCCAAGAGCTCTTACCTCCCCCCTCTTAGGGATGCAAACCGAGCAGCCAAATCGTCATAGTCAGGTAATTTGGGATGCACGTGCCGGGCTGGGTTTGATCTATCGGGTTGGAATGAAGCAGCGCGAGAAAATACTTTCTTTGCCTCTGATGGAGCTGATTGCTCACGAGGAAGGGAAGCTGATCGTAAAGGTACAGCCATTTCTGGTTCCTCACGCGGCTTGTCTCTACTTGTGTTCCATGAAGACTCACCCGCATCAGTGCCTTCATGCAGTGGTTGTCGGCTTTTGGACTTTCTTCTCAACTTTTCTAGTTCAAAAGTTGGTTTCTTGCTGTAATGCATTAAGAGTCTGTCTATTACCCTTTCTTCTTCATCTTTCTCATCCCGTTCATCACCAAATAAGATCTGCAGCCCACGCTTTGAATCGTCCCTTCTCTTGCTCCTTGATTTTCTTGCAGGAACTGCTGTATCTTCAGAATTGCCAACATCATCATGACCGGATCGGGATCTTGAGTGCCTCCTCCTGACTGATTTCGGTTTTGGTAAGGGATTGCCTGTTACATCATCCTGATGATGATGAACTTTCTCATGACCATGGCCATTCATTCTCCCCAACTCAACATGCCTCTCATTGTCTGAATAGTCGCCTAATTGGACCCTCTCGGACCTATTACCAGTACTACTAGACTGATCGCTACCAAAATCACCATGAGAAGTTCCTAGATTGGCTCTATACTTGTCATCCTTTGGTTTACTATTTGGTTTGACATAAGGCGGAGGGATGGCATTATTGTAATAAGGCCTCAATTTTTCCACTTCTTTATCCTGCCCATTCCCTGTTGAATTTGCAGTATTAGGCTGGCTCCCATACTTACTGTCACTTTTTAACGGCAATCCTGCAAAATTGCAATCAAATTCTAAGTTCCCAACTGGTAGAACATCAGCAATTCTTTTGGGGAATATATTTTCCCTGCCATTCTGTATCTTAGATCCATCATCAGTAAATTCCTGTCCATTTTTGTGAGATGAACTGCCTAATCTAACCTTCCTTGGAGTGGCTTCTTCCTTCTGAATCCACGGTCCATGCTTTTCAACAGTGATTTCCTGCCTTCCTCGGAAGGAACTAGCTCTGTTATCATTTCTAACAACAGTTTCTTTTGTGCCATTGAGTGATGCATGCCCATTCTCAGTGACTTCCCTTCTAGAATGAAGATCTATCTCAGTCCTTTTAGAGACATAACCCTCCTTGCCATCATACTTGGGAGGAAGTTCAATCCTTTCTTTATGAGCAACTTTAAGTTTTGGGGCAGCGTCTTTTTCGTTTACTGATCTGTTGTTATCAACAGGTACATGGGAAGACCCGTAACTTTTATTCTGTCCCTGTAAAACGGAGATTGCCAATAAGTACAACTAAGGAGAACTTGAATAACACCCTATATAAACTGAAGACAGTGCAGAGAAAACAACAATTTTTCAGGATAAATGAGAAATCCTTGAACTTTTCTGTATCCCATGATCTGGTGTTTTTTTTTTATTCCTTAGAGAATATGTTTGTATTTTGCAAGAGAAAATTCAAGGGACATACCTTAGCAGATGCAGAAGGATTTGACATTCTCTGTTCAAAAGCCATTGAGTCCCACCTTATTGAGAACTCTGAGGCTATATCTCGCATCAATTGAACTTTATTCTCCATTCTAGCTGGCTTTGAGGATAACTTCTCAACAAACTATCATAAAGTAATCAGGCTGGTTAGTTTTGGACAAGATTGTTAATTTATTACAAACTGATTTAGCAACTAGACAGACAATCACCTCTTTATTAGCAAAGTATTCGAGGGAATTCCCATATCTCTCTTGAAACATTTGCCTAAGGTCACGTAACTCAGGCAAATCAGAGAATCTTGCTGCAGCAAACATCAGAGATGAGACAGCCTCCCTACATTCCTCGGGGCATTCCCTATGAGAAGAGCAGAGCAGCCAGGTAATGTCAATATAAATTTAAAATCTTTCTGTCCATCTTATGATTAAATATATCAGTATAAGAATAATTATCTACAAAAATCTTCTCTATCATATGTTTCATATTGGATTTTTAACGGTCAAGGTTTTAATTGTAGGTGCTCTTTGTAATTTCTCCTTTTAACTAACTTTTTCAAGAAATACAATATATGCATGTAAACTACTGAGAAACAGCAATAACAAACACACAAAATTTCTTTAAAATACTAATGGAGTAATATTTTGAAAATCTTCCAAAAAGAATATAACAAGTAGAACTAAAAACAGTGGAGGAAGGGGAGAAACCATTAAGAGCTGAAACAAAAGGCAAAAATGCTTCCTTGCGATGACCCTTTTCAGCTTCTCAATGAAAAGATAGATATCTTCAAAATCACCATTAAGTTGCTAGTTTTTATCGGACAACATCCTATGAAGTGATCTAAAACATATTGCTTTGCAGCAATGACAATAGTCATGCATACCTCTGTTTCTGAATGACTGAAAGATGCTTCAGTACAAAATCACAAGTTTGTTCAATATAGTCATAGCAAGAAGAGAGGGTCAATTCAACTAGAAGTCCATCAGCCTGTTTTTGACACCACAGAAAAAGCAAGCACTTCAATAAGAGGTCATCAAGATAAGAAAAACATTAGTTTTACGGTTATGTATTTATACGAAGAAAAGTTGTTGATCACAATTTTGTATGCACTCATATTTTTGTTAGTTTATACTTCTGCACTAATTCTTTAAATTATAGTATAATGGGCTAAAGAAGAAAAAAGCAAGGACACCCAATCAGCACCATAAAGAAACTAAGAAATTCTTCGGTCAGCATCATCATAAAGCAATAAATCCCAACAAAAATGATACAATAATAACGTAACTGCACAGTGACAAATTCTTCTTTGTCACTTTCCATGCATATGTACAATTAAGAACGTGATATAGTCCCCACAATTTTCAGCTTTGAATCCCAGCATCATCCAATCCCAATTACTTATAAGTAATGATCTTTAAGTACTCGCCTACTCACCTAATGAACTTCCTCTACTGTGTTTTTTCCCCTTGATATAAACAGAAACAGCCTCCAGTATAAACTTCATCGTGGAACAATGAGACAGTAAAATAAGAAATTTGAGTGAGTTCTTGTAGCATGTCCATAAGCTTCAATTCCATTTGTAGATGACTCCACCATCATACTAGATAGCCAGTTTGATTTACCACCAAGCTACTTAAGACCATGGTAATACTCCGCCGGACCCAAAAAGAGTGTCTTGCTTCTCTTAAATTTTTGTCCCGAAACGAGTTTCCTCTCTCCTTTTTTTGGAACTTAGATATCCATGAATTACAAATAATATCTCTCTAATAAGTTGGTACGAACCCCTTGAATTTGTTATATATGCACATGGGGATATATGGGGAAATGTCCAATTCAAACTCACTTATACTTAAATTTTCTTCGGAATAAGGAACACAAGAAATTGATTCTGGGAGTGAGGCAGTATTACTTGTGACATGACCGGACATATCTTGTTAGACAAAAAACGACAAACTGATTAAGAAAAATGTTGCTTCTTTATAATGACTATCTTCTGCATTGTTCTAGATAGAAATTTTTATGAGAAATTTGGTAAATAAAAATGGGATAAACATGGGGATGGATCCAATCAATATATGAGAAACTTAATATAAAAGATGAGGCTCCATTTTTGTTATTGAAAGAAAGATTTTGACAGCACAAATAGTTATAGGGTCTTGCATTGAATTGACTAAACATTCATCAAACGAATCACTTTCCGAAAACAAGCTCCAAAATGAATAGGAAAAAAAAAAAAGTTTCACACCTAGCAAGTAGCAAGCATAATATAAAACATATTGACGAGAAAATGACAAACCGATACACAGATTCCAAATGGAAGATCAAAACAAAACCCTTAACATGTTCTTGTGGTCTATAGATAAACACACTCCAATAATAGTAACCAAAATATTCATCAATTTGTCACACTTCACATATCAAATTATTTTATAAAAATAAATCCATTATCCATACAAAATTACTAATTCCTTTCCCTTCCTGCATTCTCTCGCATTCCAACCAGACGAAGAAATTTAAATTCAAAACTCAAAAATATCTTTTCCAAAAAAAAAAAAAAAAGCTAAAAACGAGATTGATGAAGAAAAAGAAACATAGAGCTAATGCAAGCAAGCAAAGAAAACCATTACCCTCCCATAAGCATTAATGTCGAGACCGTTAGAGAGCAGATCAGCAATATCTTTCTTCAGAAACTTCTGCGTCGCGTTCCTCTTCCTCCTTATCACATCGATCCGCGACTTCGTTAGCTTTATCAGCGATTTACTGCACCATCACAAAATCATCAACATTCGCAGAAAATCACAACATATATATTGAAATCGAAACTGAAACTGAAACTGAGAAGAGACCATTTGGAGGAAAATCCACGCCCCAAGAGACCGTCCAGCATCTTCGATCTCTGCTTCAACGAACGAATCGACAAATAAACCAATTGTTGTTCAGATCAGAGCGCCATTAAGGAGTAGATTAGCTTCAGAAAATGAGGAGACCAAGTGCTTGTTTTAGCAGTAAAAAAGCTTGTTTTTGAAAAAAGAGTCTTGATACTGTTGTGACACTTTTCAAAATTCTGACTCGAATCACTCGTTCTTGCTTCAACTAGCAAACTCTACTACTCCACCATGGCTTTTGTTTTGACTCTAATGCCCTCGGTGTTCGGTATTAAATACGATCGATGATAACGACCGAATAATAGAACGTTAGCGGGGGTAGTTTGGGGAAAGCGAGAGATTAGTATCAGGTGCGCGTGTCGCGGCGGGAGAGGGAATATTATCCGCTTGATTTGGTAACTTGTTCGGTGGGTAATTAGATGGAAAATCATAACATAACATCCTCCACCACCTAATTTTGATTTTGGAATCAAATATTCCAGATTTTCATTTCCGGTCTATTCTCTAATCTTTTGATTTACTTTTAGTAAATATCAAATTTTGGTCGTTCAATTCTTTAAAATCTGAAATAGTTTTTAAATTTTTACATATGGACCTAAATAATTATTTTTATTTAATTGTATTATTGATAAAATGAGTCATGTACTAGTCACGTGAGAAATTTAATACATTAAATTATCACATCAGTAAAATAATTATTTAATATATTTAAAATTACATAATAGATGTCCACTTAACTATAAAAGTACAAAGGTTAACGTCAATGCAATAAATAAAAAAAATTTGCCTTTTTTTTTGCTAACAATTCTAACACAATAACACTACGCGTCAAGCATTATAAAAATGATCCTAAACTTTTTAAAGTAGACTAGAATGATTTTGTTCGTCAATTTTTCATAAAATGGACTAATATACAATTTAAAATACATTAAATAATTAATTTTATTTAATTATTTTGTGACGTGACAATCTAACTCTATTAAATTTCTCATATTAACAATTTCACATCAAATCAGTGAATAGAGAAAACAAACATAAATGGAAAGCAAATTTTATTTTAAGTTTACATTTAAATCAAAACAACAAAATTACAGTTCTACTCTTTAAAATAAGAATTAGTTTTTTGGATATCAAACAAGAAGGGCAAAATGGTAATTTGAGGGGGTGATGAGCTGTGTAGCAAAAGTGGAAGTGAATAATATTTAAATGGTTGGGTGGGGGTAGAGTGGACATTTAAGTCGCCGCAGCATCAATTGGAACTGAGAACGGTTGTGTCAGTGTGTGTGGTAATATAACGGTTCTTATAAAAATACTTTTAGTTTTATTTAATAAAACCTGTTTTGACCTTCCAGAAAGTAAAATTGTCATTTTTATGAAAATCGTATTCTCACCAAACCAACCCATGAAAATGTAAGTGGTAGTGGTGGTGGAGCGGTAATATGTCTAACTATTAGTTAGAAAAATAATTTGTTGGTACCAAATGAAATGAGATCAATATTTCGAATAGACGTGGATGCATGATATGGTCAATGCTTATCTAATTTTATACCTTTCAAAATTTTGATCACTGTTGTTTTGTTATGGGTTGTTCACTCAACAGATAAAGGTTAATATTAAATATATTAATGGAGTTTAGTGGGAGATTCATTTCTTTGTTATTGAAAATTATCTAAACTTATTGTGAAGACAAATTCAAGAACAAAAAATTTGACGATCATCTATATTACTTGAGCTATAACATATTCATTCAACTCATATGAACGGATGTGCTTGTTTAATTGTAATCTCTTTTATAGCGCATTAACGGTTGTGCCTCTTTGCAATGCATGTTAAGTTTAATTTTCTATTTTTGTTTGTTTTAGAAGAGTGAAACCAATTAAAGAAACAAAGGTTAAGGCATAAGGGATCTAACGTCCGTTCACATCATTTGGTTGAGCCAATGTCCAAAAATTTTGAGTAAAGAATCAAACATGAATGGTCTTTTTTTTTTTTAACCATGGGGTTTCCAAAGCGGGCCCGCGATCAACACGGAATCAACATCTTTAAACCATACCATACTCATACTAATTTAAGCTGGAATAACACCTTACCAGTTGACCCACGCGCTTGGTGGTAAATATGAATGGTCTTTCACATGCCTTAAACAAATATTCATTCTTAAGGTATAGTTTATGTGATTATGAATGGGCGACAGTACGACCACCTAGTTGACCTAAACAATCATTCATTTCATCTTACCATAATGCCAAATCGACCCTTTCTGTGCCCAAGCTAAGTCAAAGTGTGAAAGGTGAGCCCTAAGTTGCCTTAGGGGTGTGTAGAACTGTGTAGCATGAAGACGCCACGCCTTTCATTTGGTCAGTTCGATCATTTCCTTCATCGCGACAGGGTAGAGATGCCTTTAAAAAGAATGAGGATTGTCTCCATGATTGCGGTTCGGTCCGTTGGAGTGGTCTTGTGTGAGGTGATTAAGGATAAATGTGAGAGAGTTTGGACTTACGATCGAGCACTTGGGAGTTGGGACGACCTACGTTTGTGGAGTCGTTTGGCTCAGCCCTCGTGAGTTATTAGCTCAGCCCTCAAACTCAACTTGTTGGCGGAGTCAACTAATCTTAAAGGCAAGCACTAGAATACGCCATAAACATGAGATAACTTTATATATAGATGTGGCATGGGTCACACACGTACTAACTCGGTCCTCGAACTCAACTTATTGGTAGAGTCAATTTGTCTTAGAGGAAACCACTAGAATATCTGGATATGCTACAATCATGAAACGGTTCACGACTGCGAACTTAGTTGACTGAAATAATTTGTTTAAAACACGGGACAAACTTTATGTTTCTGAAAATACACTTTTAACTCAGATAAACAAACCCTATATCCTATCAATCATCTACGTCATAAAGAAAATGAGCAGACCACAGCATATGCAATCCACCATATCCACAATTACACTACACAACACAACACAACACACACTCCAACCGAATATTTTGTGTTTTCTTCTTCCTTTCAAGTTTGGTCAATATAATAAAGCAGAACGCAGTGCAGTAGCTAACAATTTGTGTAGTTGTTGAATCAGATTCGGCAATCCACTTCAATTCTATATTAGAAAAAGAGCAAAAATGAAATGGTTTTAGTTGTACTTTCCCACTAATATATTGCTTGTATTCAGTAAAAGTAGACAAAGCTGATGACCTAATTTTTTATTTCTAAAAGAGCCAAAATAGAAGGGACACTTGGAAACCAATTGGAATGAAGACAATTAGACTTACATAAAATATAATAATTAATTAATTAATTAAAAGAGAGAATATTTCACCAAAAGAGTATATAGTATATGTAAGGACAATGATGGGAGCACATGGCAACTAATTTCTCTGAAATAATTGAGATGAAAATTTAAAAAGAGAAGGGCCCAACCGGGTTCGAACCGGTGACCTCTTGATCTGCAGTCAAATGCTCTACCACTGAGCTATGGACCCCACGGTGTATGTTTTCTGTTATTTAGGGATAAAACCCTATTATTAAGTGAAGCTATGGCCCAATATGATGGCATTGGTTCGTTGACCTTAATTTACGTACCAACCATTCTTGCTTCACCAACCTATTCCGAATTCCGATACAGTTAAAATTCAAACACCGTTGTACGGACCAATACAATTGTAAACAAAGTAAATTACATTTTTGCAGTCATGTTACACGATTAATTTCATTTTAAACTATCTACTGTTTATGTTGCATAATAGTTATTGATAAATGATGCATTCTTGTTCATTTATTTCAATGAATCGAATATGAATTTGTCTTTTTCTTTTATAAAATGTAGATTGCGTATGTTAGATGTTGTTTTGGCATATGAGATTGATCTGATTTGGTCTGTTATAGTAGTTTAAATCAACTGATACTCCTTGCAGTCATTTTTAACTTTTACTATTACACGAAACATAACTTAGAACGATTTTTGTACAATTTTTCGATAATGTTACTAAACAATACTTTTAAAGTATCCACATTGAAGGTTTTTAGTGTCTAAAAGCGAGTAAAAGGTCTTTACTTTTTAGTCAAGACATTGTCCATCTCATGGATGCAATTAACCAATCCTTTTACTGTCCAAAAGAAACTAAAAGTGTGTATGGGAAAAGAATAGTACTTTTTCTTTTCTTTTTTAACAGCTTTACCAATAACTGATGTAAATCTTACTTTAAAATGATAAAAAGCTCATGCAGTGCAAACTTAACTTTTGATTCTCAACTCTAACTAAATTCAAAACAAAATGTGATGAGCCAAACTTGTATAAAAACCTTGCAAATTGATATTAAGATCAACAAATTTGCAATATACACACTGGATTGCCCGAAGAACGAGTCAATGTTTCTCGTCATCATTTCAATCCACAAATCGAACCAAAATTCACTTACCCAAAAGAGTAACAACAATTAGATCAGAAACAAATCTAAATCAATTACCCAAACTGGGGTTGCAATTGAATCACAATATTCATGTATGGAGCTTAATCACAGAAAGCATCTCAAGAAGTTGATGAGGAAATGAACCAGATAGTTTTCTTGATCCAGCATTTGTGGCTGAACCAATCTCTCCAATACCACATTCTGAGGCAGAAGATCACTGTAGTATAGAATCGTCGTTACAGATGACACAGGTTGTGATACCAGAGATGTCAACAGCCTCACCAACGACCGGAACATCAATGGCGTAAGAGTCTGTATTTACAAGAACAGAATGCTAATCAGTACAACATAAGTAAACACATGAAAAATAGAAGAGCCTAAGAGATAGGTACAACATTAGCATTTGATACATAGTTACATACCATGGCTTCTGCGTCGGAAGAAGCAAAAAATGGGAAAGAGAGAAAGAGGAAGAAGCCATTTGATCTGTTAGACTCCAAACTCTTCAGCTGCCTTTCAGACCTACCTGTCCTGGTATTGGTCACAAGTCAAGAGATAGTTTTTAGATAAATAAAAATGGGAAGTTCTCTAAACTTTGCCTGTGGGCAAAAGGAAATTTTGCCCAACAAGAATACTGAGTCCTGAGAGCGAAAGCTACCTGAAAACAACAAAAACCTTATGTTTCGTGGTTGGGGCAAAATTTGTAATGTCGTAATCTATATAGATATCGTAACATTTATTCAATAATCAACACTATTAATCAAAATGGTGCTCTCTTAATGCCTACTAACAATTAAATTCCCCCTACTTCTGTGTTTTGGACTACAAAAAATTCTAACAATGTTTTGCATCATCGGATTTGACCCAATCTATGCATAGCTACAAAATCAAGAGCTCTGTGCATACGCCAACTACTTCAATAAACTAATGTTATGGCATTTACTGTTCCGGTTCATCAGCTTTTTCTTCATCTCCTTCCCCTTCTTCCTGCTCTTTTTCTTTTTTTTCCTCTTCCTCTTCCTCCTCCTCTACTGGAGGATCTGCAGGCATTGGTGGTGGTAATGGTGTTTTCATAGGGCTAAACTGAGGGATCACATCGGGCCTGCTCCCAGGTTTGCTCCTCTCCCATTCCTGCATATATAAATCAAATTGCAATCATATCACAGAAACGTACATTCAACCAACTCAAAAACCCGCTGTAAAAAGATACCTGCAAATTTTCCACCCATTTTACAGCAACTTTCCATATTCATTTACTAATCATTTCAACCACTATTGCAATACTGATTCAATTAAATCCCCGAGTTGTCACTTCCTCAATTTTGAAAGGCATATCTGAGTAATTAGCCCATAATAGTATAAACCTTGAATGCAAAATCAATTACCTTTAGCTTCACTTATGGTAAAAGATAATGTACTTCTATGATGACACAAGAGACTACATCCATACAGACCTAAGTATAAAAGAAAAACAATTGAATACTACGAAGCAAGCCTAAAACCATCGAATAATTCTGCTTAGTAGGCGCAGGACAATGCCACAAAATATCCAACGTAAGCAGTAAGACTAGACAAAACAAACAGTAAAAATCAAGCTAATTCTCAAACATAAAGAACCGCAATCTATATTTGGAAACTGGCATTGTTCGACTAAGATGCTTCTTTACAACCCCCGTCTCTAAGAGATAAGAAAGGAAGTTCAATGTTTTTCATTTGAAATTAAGAGGAAGATAAGGACTATAGCTTGCATAGAAGTAATACTTGTAATTGTCTTCCAAAAACATTTTACTCTGAATCAATAATCCTTATATTCCAATTACAGCTGACAATTTGGGTCATGAGTCATGACCCGTGACACGACAAGAATGTAAGTAAGTTTGGGTTCAACATAATCGTGTTCATGTTAACTAACTCAACAAATTTAATAATTGGATCGTGTTCGGGTTGAACCCGTTTATTGATTCACCCATTTAAGGAAAAAATGTAATTTTTTAACATATCGTGTAAAAAATGACATAAATAAAACGTCCAATATAAAGTGTTGGGTCGAGTGAACCTAATTATTTAAATGTGGTAGTCGTGTCATGTCGCGATTGTGTCATGTTATTCACCCCTAATTCCAACTAGTCGACTCCAGGTTTATGATCTGATCCATTCATTAAAATTCAGGTCATTTTCAGTACATTAGATTTAGAACCTGAACACAAATCCAAACATTTTGTTCATAGTGGTCCACTACAATGTGAACGCCACCTTAAAAGCTGATTCATCTACCGTTGAATTATATAAAGTTATGATCATCTTTATCTTCTTTCTCAAGTTGTCTTGAAAACCAAACACACAATTAGAGTTAGTCGTCAAAGAACAGAAAATCAATCAAACCGCCAAAGTAGAACAACATCGGCAAATATAAACCCTAAATTCAACTCAACTGGCACTCATTTAACAGTTAAAATTCAAATTCAGGAACAGAATTGAAACTATCGATTTTAATTTTTTTTACAAAGAATAGGCAAAAGAAAGAGGACGTACGATTGGGAAATCAAGAGGATTGCGGCGAGTCTGTCTCTGTTCGTCGGGAGCCATACAGACGACCAACCTCATCTGCGACTCTCTCCTCCGATGATCGGGGACCAAACTTGGAATGGAGACGGCCAGAGGATACGAATCCGCCGGCGGAAATGCGCGTCGAGAGGGCGCTGCTATATCTACGGTTTTAAAAGGAGAAATGGAAGATATTGGAGATACCGATAGCATCTCTCTCAATGTCTCCAATTCCAAAGCTGTTCTTGTTTCCTTGGTACCTCTCCTCTGCTTAATTCTCTTTTCTGTTTTGGTTACCCACTTCAAATTGTCCACAGTGATATATGATGACTATTTTAATTTTATTTAAAAGATATGGTTAGAATTTGATAGATATCTATTTTTAAAAAATAAAAATAAAAATAAAAAAATAAAAGAAGGTAACGATTATTATGAAAGTGTATCTAATTTTCAACAATTCTAATATTACTCTTAACAAGGTTGCCGTGTTTAATAGCTATGAGATACAGCATTTTAAGGCAAAAATTAAAAACAAAAACAAAAACTACACATGTTATCATGCACACAACCTACTCCAAGAAAATGAAGAGCATGCAACTGGTTCAGAAAACTTGCATGAGAGAGCCAATTGAAAGATGAAGCAAGTTTCAATCTTCAACCTTTAGCTTTCCACTTGCCCAACCGCCTTCGAGCTAGAGACAACTTTGTCCTCACAGGTGTATTTTTCTCCTCTTCACTATCTTCACTATCCAACACAATTACAGCTTCAGATAGTGGTGATTCTTCTGCTACCTGTTGCTTAATGTTCCCGCTGCCATCTTTATTGCACTGCTGATTCTCGTCATTTCTGCAAGCTTGTTGGATAGGAAGGGTCATTGATGGATTTGTGGAGAGGAATTGACTATTTTCATGATTAATACAGGGTTTACTAGGACTTTGGGTGTTAGGAAGAGGTAATTTCTGAACTGGTACTGCATTCTCCTTGTCATCCTCTTCTGTTTCCTTTGACAAACCTTTGTTTCCCAGTGAAAGCTTCTTACCAGCCAAACATGGCTTCTTAGTTGTCATATTGGTGGTTGCATAACCCTTATGAGGACCTAGTTTGTGATGATAATCTGCCAAATCCCCTTGTGGCCCATTGAAATGAGGCTTGGAGGATGTTAATTGGGGCACCTCATGATTAAAACTGCTTACTCCACATGTGTCCATAGCTCCTAATGGCTGCTTCCAAATCTCTTTTGAACTTGTGCATCTTTCTTCACTAGTTGATTTGCTATCTTGATGAAGTTGCTTCTCATGGCTGCCGCTAGGCTGTAATGGACGGTGATTATCCTCTGCGTTCTCCCGGTTATTGCACTCTCTCTTCTGTGGCTGACTAAATGATTCCAATGATAACCTCTGCCTCGTCCTATTTAGGTTCTCGTGACTTGAGTTGTAATCAAGAAGTGTGCCTTTTGACTCCTGTCCTCTAGCTTCAACCTCCATCTGGTTTGTGGAGTTGACAGTAAAAAGGTGGGGATTAGGCACCTCGTTCACTTTTACTTCGCTGCCCATTGTTTGACCTGAAACTGAAGACTCTAGGGACAACTTCCGTCTATTCCCAGAGAGTTTCTTATGAATTACAACATGCTCATTGATGTCAAGTTTTGGCTCAGCCGTTACTGTAACTTCCACCTGCATTACGAAGATTACAGATATGAAAAGAGAATCATAATTGAAAAGATTCTAGCAATGCTATGGGCCTATACCGTGCTCGGATTACAGTTGGTTTCCATGGATAGACGACTCCCACCAACTCCAGCCATGGCAAACTTCTCAGTCATAGATCTTGCCTTCTGGTCAAATGCTTGTCTGTTGTATTTGTACTCCCTGCTCTGCACATTTATCCACAGATATTAACCATAAGGGGACTCCTTGCCAGTCTACTGCCTTCCAACTATCAATCAAGTGTGTCCACTTACCGCTTCACACATTAATCCATCGTCGGGATTTGGTTCACTTAGCAGCAATCCTATGCTTGTTAGAACAGCTGAGATGTTCAGTGATGGTTGCCATGCTCCCTAATTGGTTAAAAACACAATCATTGCAGTAAATAAGATGTCAAAGTGAATTAATAATAGTAACTCTAGAATTCAGTGTCGTTTTCTCCATTTATCTGTTCAACAAATCTGCCTATTTGCAACACAAAACAAATGTCTTGCCAGAACGTATCAGTCACAAAATCCCAAGATGTTAGTGCTTATTGGTCAGACAAATGAATTATGACAGGTCTTCAAACTATCAGGAGAAGTATACTTGGAACAGTATATATAACAGTATCAGATCCTACATGAAAGGAACAATGACTGCAATGTCTAAGCTCCGCTGATCAAATCATTATAATTCAAAATGCACTTTGAAGGTTTCACACCTGACTCCAAATATTCACTATCAGCCCATTTGCCTACCCAGTTGGAGACTTGGAGCCAATGCAGCACTAACCTATTCAGATGATGCATCGATCCACATGTAAGGATCAAATCTAATCCCACCTTCACGGCTACACCTCTATACCCTTAGGGCGTCTACACCAATTTCCACTTATATTATACTCTATTCGTCCCCAGATAAGTCTCAACTATCTCTATAAAATTAGTCCCAAAATAAGTACACTTTCCTTTTTGGGTTAATTAGTTATACATTAGTTACCAATAGTATCTCTAAAATTATTTAAAACCCTTTGAGTTGAGTTAGTTATAACTTATAACAGGATCACATGAAACTATGGAGGGAGTGTATAAAACCCCAAAAATCTTGATTCTAGATAGTAATTATATAAAACTCTAGGGATTAAGGTTGTGAAGCATCCTAGGAGAGTCCTAACTCATAGCAATAGTTACAGCAAATCAAAGTATACAGTGAGATAAAGCATCTTGTTAAGGAACAAGAAGCCAGGTTTGAACTATCTGTTGTATACTTGAATCAATTATGCAAGTGCCTTCAAGCAATGATCAAAACCAGATACAGAATCTCACCTTTGGAGGAAGATTGAGAATGTCAAGACAAATTCTACCTCCATTGTCGATGTTAGGGTGGTAGATTGGCGTGGCAAATGTCACACTCGGAGGCTGAAATGGATACCTATCAAAATACATAAACCTCAATTCAAAACCACAAAATTCACCGAACAATTCTAATAATCAGAGTGATATAGGAGACAACAAACCTTTCAGGTATCTGAATATTGATGTCAAAGATCCCTTTTGCATAAACAGTTCCTTCCGGCCCTTCAATTTCTGAAAACAAAGTCAGCACAAATGAAAATTAACATAAATCTCCATCTTATGTTCATCTGAATTGGGGAAAAACAGTAGGAGCTTGAGCTTACGAGCGTGAATGGTGGACAGGGAGGAGGAAGAAGAAGAAGAAGAAGAGGCGTTGGAGTCCGGAGAGAGGTGGGGGAAAGTGGCGCCGTGAGGAGGATCGGTGAGGAGAAGCTTGAGCTCCTTCTGCATCCGCAGATTGAGCCTCGCGGCTTGAGCCATTTCCGAGCTTCTTCACTGATTTGTTGGGTTTGTTGGGGTCGAGATCTGTAAATGGTACTCTCTTAACTTTTGGGGTTCTGTTTATTTGAATTGGGATTTTGCGATTTTGGATGGAAAAAAGGGCGCGGGCGGCTAATGTGCAATTGTTTCCGGAGGCGACACGCGGGGGAGACCGGAAGTGGTAGTGTGGTACACATTGAAATTAAGTTTTTTTCTCCACCTTTTTCAACCAATCACACGCCGCCACATCATCTAATGAGTGAGTTTTATAAATAAAGACCTCCACCAAAAATAAAATGAGTAAAATGTGTATGATTTGACTGATATAATTTTATATCAGTTGCAATTTTATCTAGTCAATGAGATGATGACATCTTAATAAATTTCACTTATATCCACCCAAGTGAATTTGTGGGAGTGGAGCGACCCGTCCGGATCCATGATTTTAAATGAGGTTTCACCGCCTTATTAGTGCAATTGATATAAGGTCATATCAGTCAACTGATGCACATATTACTCAAAAAAAATTACATCTTCATTATTGCAAAAATTGATTTGTTCGAAATGCGCTAGGATTCTCTCAAACGTTATTCGTGTTCTTCGAAATCTTCGACTATTTTTAAAGGATTTACAGAAGAAGAAAAAAAAATGAACTTTCAAGTTTAGTTTCAAACACTTACGTGGATATCCTAATTTTCACCTCCAAACACATATTTGAAAATTTTCGCTTAACGTGCGTTGATCATTACAAGAGATATGGCTCATAACCAAAGTGTTAAACCTTTTATATCATGGAATAAGAAAAAAATAAACACAAATACAACATTGTATCTGGACTTCATATTTGACCGAGCCAAAATTGTTGATCACTTAATGTTCATGTATAGGTTTCTTTTGCACAAGGATTCTAAAAAAAAATACAAACAATTTATAGCATTTTTTATGTTAAAAATAAGGGAAAATTACATATCATTAACTTAACATCTTTTGCGATGAGCATCCTGACTATTTTTTTCATCCTTTTTACTACCTTAATCTTTTTTTCATCCATTTCGACAATAACATTGAAAGTTAAATTGTCAAATGACCAAATTGCCCTTCAAATTATTATTTTTTCAAATTTAATTTAATTAAAAAAGAAGAAATGATATGTTCGAATCTTCTCCAACCTCTCATTTTGCTTGGTTTGTGGCGAACTGCTCAAACCATCATCTCCGGCGAACCAACGATTTCCTCTCCAACGAGTTGCTCAAACCATCATCTCCGACAAACTGCTCAAATCATCCTCTCTGATGCAAATGGAAGCCTCGTCGGCGAATCTACTCGAGTTCGTCGACAACAAGCTCGCCAACGATGGTGTTGGAGGCCTCGTACTCGTCGGTCGTCCTTGTGGTGGCGATGGTCTCGCCATCTTTACTCTGATTTTGCCTACTATCTGCTCCAATCTCCAAATTTGGAAGCGGAGGCTCGACAATGGCTCTGATCTCAATCATGGCTTTGACGAGGCTCGTCGATGACGCTCTCTTTGTCTTCAACAATCACTCCTTATCTCGCCGCCATATTTGAAAGTGCTAGCGGCATCATCGTCGTTTCGTCTTCAACCACCACCTCCGCTTTAGACCTACCATCTTCTATCGTTGCTCAAACCGCAACCACCACCATTGGACGTGGTCGTCGAAGCCAAAGCCGACCACCACCATCTTCATCGTTCTTTTTCTTCTTTAATCATATTTTTGTTTGGTTTAATTTGAATTATATTTATGGGTTGAATGAAATAGATTAGGGTTTGTTATTTGTTCAACTTGTTCTACTAGTTTGTATAAATTAGAGGTACAAAAACATAAATTGAAATTTCCACAATAAAAAAAATCCGGTGACCCTTATATTTTTGGGCAACAATTTACAGTTTCTTGCAAGTATATGCAATTTTCGGCGAAATTTTGATGAACATGTTTCTGATCGCTGTTGGAGAAGGGTAAATTCGGTATTTGAAATAATTATAAGGGCATGAAAAAATAAATCAGTGTAGTAAAAAATATGAAAAAATAGTTTATGGGTTCTTATTGCAAAAGGTGTCAAGTTAAGGGTAGTGACATGTAATTTTTTCTATAAATAAAGGTAAAGGGTAATGAGCATGAATCTTGGAGATACATATCTTGGCTTCCATATATATTACCGTTGACTCGCACCTCATTAATTGTATGATTGTAAATGATTTCTTTCCTTCTTTTTGATAGTTGTTATGTGTATATATTTGTATCCCTTCTATGTTAATAAATTATCAAAGGGAATTAGACCCTTTTTCATCTTACATGGTATCAGAGCACTGATAAGCTCTTTGTCATGGATGATAGAACTGATGGTGGTTCTAAAAAGAGCAACGATGCGGTGTCGGTCTCAAATAATCGTGATACCGTAATCGATACCAAATCACCATTTTATCTACATCCCTCAGATCACCCGGGTATGATTTTGTTACCTAACCATTAAATGAATCTGGCAGCAACTATTTCACGTGGAGGAGCAATTTTCTAACCGCGCTTGTGTCGAAAAACAAAGCCGGTTTTGGAGATGCGAGATGAAGAAAAGTTGTTCGATTTTCTTATGGGTTTGGACGATGACTTCAAAACGGTACGCTCTCAGATACTTAGCGTACAACCACTACCCGGAATTGGACGTGCGTATGCCATAGCGGCACAAGAGGAGAGACAAAAGGTGATTGCGGCTAAACGTGTGCCTCCAGTTGATGCAGCAGCCCTTATGGCCGCCAAAATTGGCGGAGGAGGAAGAAGAACTGGTTTCGGGGATGACCATTGCAGCCGTGAGCAACGTCGACGAGTTGATCAGATCACCCGGAGATGCAGCCATTGCGAAAAGACCGGAGACGAGATTGAGACTTGTTATGCTCTTATTGGCTACCCAGATCATTGGCAAAAAGGAAACGCAAATCCGAGCGGGAGCGGCGGCAATGGAGGACGTATGAAAAATCAACGCCCTAAATTTGCTGCAACTACACGTTACAACATTGAGGAAGAAGACATGCATGGGTTGGACTCTAATAAAGGCACAATCAATTTAGGCCCTAAAGGAAGCTTGGGCCACCAAATGAATAGCCCAATGGATGATTTAAGTCAACTTGCAAATCAGGCACTACAATTAAGCCCAGCCCAACGAAATCATTTACTGGATATTATTGGTGGGTCAACATCAATTAAGACAGTCCAAAATCCAATTTCATCAGCCAATGCAGCGGTCGGATCATCCGCAAACACCACCATTCAAAATTTCTCTGGTAAAACAAAGTTACCTTGGATTATTGATACAGGTGCTACAGATCATATCACTTGTAATGGTGAAATCTTACACAACATAGCATCTCAGCACCATTTTCCACCAGTTGAAATGCCAAATGGAGAGAAAGCTAGTGTTGATGCAGTGGGTCAAGTTAAAATTGACACAAAATTAACACTTGAAAGTGTTCTGGCAGTCCCTCAATTTAATTTTAATTTATTGTCTGTAAGCAAGTTGACACACGATTTAAATTGCGCACTAATCTTTTATTCGAAATTTTGCGTGATACAGGACTTACCCTCGAGGACGCTGATTGGAACGGGTAGGATGCACGATGGTCTTTACTATTTAGAACCGACGGCAGCGGGGAAGGCAGCGGGGAAGGCATTGGTGGCGCAACGTCAGGGTGATGCGAGATTATGGCACCGACGCTTGGGGCACGTACCACTCCACCGTCTACGTTATGTTCCAAATTTACCAGTTATTTCCAATAAAAGTGGGTTTTCATTATGCGATGCATGTTGTAAGGCAAAACAAACTCGCCTTATGTTTCCAACTCACATAAGTAAATCCGTTCGTATTTTTGAACTTATTCATTGTGATATTTGGGGTCCGTATCATACACCTTCTTTATTTGGATGTCATTACTTTTTGTCAATTGTGGATGATTATAGCAGAGCCACTTGGGTATACCTGATGAAGCACAAGTCGGAAACTAAAAATTACTTGATTCAATTCCTCAATTGGGTCCAAACACAATTTGAGCTAAAAGTCAAAATACTACGAACAGATGGTGGTTTGGAATTCAGGCATCATGAGCTAATGGAGTATTACTCAACCCACAGAATGGAGTACCAAACAAGTTGCAAAGGAACTCCTCAGCAAAATGGTGTGGTGGAACGAAAGCACCGACATTTACTTGAAGTAGCACGGGCACTCCGATTTCAAGCAGGACTCCCCATTCAATTTTGGGGTGAATGTGTTCTCACTGCAACTTACCTGATCAATAGGATGCCTCTTAGCGTCCTTGCAGATAAAACCCCATTCGAAAAGTTGTTTGGAAGACAACCTAATTATGATCATCTTCGCAGTTTCGGTTGTTTGTGCTATGGGCATAGGCAAAGTCGTGACAAGTTTGCAGCTCGCTCACAACCAGGAATTTTCATAGGGTACCCGCAGGGGCAGAAGGGCTATCGAATTTATGATATCGAGAGCAAAAGCGTATACGTATCCCGAGATGTTCAATTTTGGGAAGACATTTTTCCTATGGTTCAAAATCCAACCGATACGAACATCATGACACCTGCTTTTTCGCCTGCCACAAACAACATGGCCTCTGATCCTTTTGATTGCCCAAATACGTCTCAAGATTGCAATGACACTGGAGCGACTCAAGACGAATCGGATAATGAGATGGTCGCTTCACTCGAAGAAGACCATTCTGTCACTAATCAAGATCTCACTGATTCAGTTGAAATAGAGTCTCTTCCTACTATACGGACTCGCACTCTATCCAAGAGGCTTTCTGGTTATGATTACACCCTGCCACCTTCCCTCGTTCCGTCAGCCAACGAGTCGCATCCCCCGACTCCATCAGCTAACTCAACGGTATATCCTATTTCTAGCTCAATTTCTTATAATAGATTTTCTCGTGCTCACACAACCTTTTTAGTGGCCATCTCTTCCATCGATGAGCCTAAAAACTTTTTTCAGACAGTCAAGCAAACACATTGGCGTGAGGCCATGGCTAAGGAGATATCGGCTCTAGAGGCAAATAAAACTTGGAGCCTTACGAAGTTGCCCCCGGGGAAGCGAGCCATTGACTCAAAATGGGTGTATAAAGTTAAGTATCATCCTGACGGGAGCGTTGAACGATACAAAGCTCGATTAGTTGCGAAAGGATATACTCAGATTGAAGGGATCGATTTTAATGAAACCTTCGCCCCAGTTGCAAAAGTGACCACTGTTCGTTGTTTCGTCGCCATTGCTTCCATCAAGAATTGGCCGCTTCATCAACTCGACGTCAATAATGCCTTTCTCCATGGTGAATTGGACGAGGAAGTGTATATGAAGATACCTCAAGGATTTTCGAAACAGGGGGAGAACCGTGTATGTCGTCTTCACAAGTCTCTATATGGACTTCGTCAAGCTTCTCGAAATTGGTATCGTAAGTTCACTGATGCCCTCCTTACTATAGGATTCAAGCAATCAAATGCAGATCATTCGTTATTCACTTACTCCAAGGAAGGATCCTTTGTTGCTGTGCTCATCTACGTTGATGATGTCATTGTCACTGGCACTGATAGCACTCGTATCCAACGTCTTAATCAATACTTGGATCATCAATTCAGCATCAAAGACCTCGGGAAGCTTAAATATTTTATTGGTATAGAAGTGGTGCGCTCATCTTCTGGCATTTCTCTCACGCAACGCAAGTATACCCTTGATATTCTTGCAGATAGCGGGCTTACTGCATGCAAACCGGCCTCTTGCCCCATGAGCCCCCAACATCGCCTTTCATCAAGTGAGGGATCTCCTTGTCAAGACCCGAGTCAATACCGACGTTTGGTGGGTCGTCTTCTCTACCTCACTATCACACGGCCAAATATTAGTTATGTTGTCCACATCCTAAGTCAATTCATGCACGACCCACGAAAACCGCACCTTGATGCGGCCTTTCACGTGTTGAGATATCTTAAGGGCGCTCCGGGACAAGGGATCCTCCTTCCCTCGACTGGGTCTTTGACACTACGTGCGTATTGTGATGCAGACTGGGCCGGTTGCCCAAACACTCGGCGTTCCACCACTGGTTACATGATTTTTCTTGGTTCCTCTCCTATCTTGTGGCGCTCAAAGAAACAATCTGGAGTTTCTTGTTCCTCGGCTGAAGCTGAATATAGAGCCATGGCCACCACCAGTAAGGAAATTGTATGGCTTCGCCAATTGCTTCTTGATCTTCAAGTCCCGATAACAGAGCCCGTACCATTATTTTGTGATAACCAAGCTGTCATCCACATTGCATCAAATCCTGTCTTCCATGAGCGTACCAAACACATTGAAATCGATTGCCACTTTATTCGTGAACAACTCCAAAAGTCGGTCCTCACTCCTCGATCCATATCCAGCAAACATCAATTGGCCGACATTTTCACCAAGGCACTAGGACGAGACCGCTTTCATGACTTATTGAGCAAGTTGGGCATTTTCGATCTTCATGCACCAACTTGAGGGGGAGTAATGAGCATGAATCTTGGAGATACATATCTTGGCTTCCATATATATTACCGTTGACTCGCACCTCATTAATTGTA